>JAOEGS010008285.1:0-28232 GCA_025447755.1 Corythornis vintsioides
GACTACTTGTGATAAGCCTCCTTTCCTCCAGATGCTTAGAGATGGCAGCAAGGACAAGTTGTTCCATTACCTTTCCAAAGGTAATTTTATTCCCCTTCTTTTCAATTTCATTGTATTTACCTAGACAACAGTTACAAAACTAAGCCATACTGTTAGAGGAAAAAAAAATTATTAATAATTAAATAATCATTTTGTCTTGCTCTTATTCTTTCTTGCAAAAAAAATTATACTGAGCAAAACTATACTGAGCATGAAATACCCATCTGTGCTGAAAGAAGGACTTACGTATTTTGAATATTTTGGTTTAAATTTTCAAAATGTTTTTTACCTGTCCATCAAGAATGCAAGCTGAATGCTAGGTATTTTTTACATGTTTGAGAGACCTGTCATGGGCTCTGAAAGGTATAAAATCTGAGATTTTTTCTTTTATTTTTAGTATTATGGTTTAAAATAACTCAACATCTTTTGCCATAACTTTGACCATTAGCCACTTTTATAAATTCAAGCTTTCTATGTCTTTGCAGGAGACAAATGTGAATACAAGATTGGGGAATGTAATGCAGACTATAAGTGAAGTGTTTTAAGGTGTGAAAAGAATGATTGGTGAGGAGGAATTTTTCTATTTACTAGTGTGAAGTCATGTTGTAATTTGCAGGGAGCACTGGGATTTACAGAAGTCAAATCCATGATTCCCGTTCACTCTATTCATGTTCAAAACATGAACAAATTCAAGTGACTGTGGTTTAATGATGTATGTGTGTGAGTTATGCCATTATGCTCGTCAGTATGTCATGCAAGCAGCAGGAAATACAGAAGCATGGGGCATACAGAATATTGGGATATAATATAAGTTGAGTAAGCCTTTGTGCAGGGGAATAATAGGGAAGTTCTCAAGGAGGTCTGTGAGGACAGAAGATGCTTAGCCATCATTGCTGTTAAGAGTATTACCTCCTTGGCTATGAAATTCAAGCAGGTAATAGAGTTTGCTGAAGAAAACAGCTCTTGCAACTGTTGGACTGCTTTGGATGCTGAACCTCCTTTGCATAATGGTAGTCAGTAGACTGAAAAGTAGTTTTATAATGCACTTAGATTGATTCCAGCAATGTGACAATTTCTTCTTCTGATACACCAATGTTTCAGCATATTCTTTTATCCATATCCAGTTTCTGTTTTGTGTCTTCTTCAAAACTGCCTGTGGAAAGATATTTTCTTTAATTAAAACTATTCATGCAGTCATTATTATTGAATCCTGTTTATAGTGTTCAGTTTTCTTTATTAAAATGCAGCTCTTTTACGGCTTTTGTCAACTTCTTCAGTAAGGTTTTATGGTATGGTTAGATGGGACAACACATTATGGGTAACACCATGTTGTTCACAGTTTGCTGTCATAATGCAAAATGATAGTGAAGCCTGAAAAAAAATGCTATATTCTGTGTGATACAGAGTTTCCTAAGGGCAAAAATGCTTTTTTCCTTGTTATGTCTGTAGCTGTTACGTAAATGTTGTCTGGCCGTGTTTAATTTATTCTTCTCTGTTTTCCCACTTGCACTTTGCATATAGATTCTCTGCTCTCACATTCATTTCAAAAATATCGTCTAAGTGTAGAGGTGTAGATGTTCTTACCCTGATTTACAGCCTAAGCAGCTAAGCACATTAAATAAAAAAACTTTTACAGCAGCTGTTTGGTGGGTATTATGCAAGATGTCCTGTGTGTTGATATAACTCCTACAGAAAGTGTATAGCAACATAAATTTATAGCAAAACGTTATGCAGTTAGTCTGATGAAACATGCTGGGAATGGGGAACTGAACAAGCTTTTGTAAAATCCTGTGAAGTACAGAAAATTTCTACTTTCCCTCATTTCTAAGAAATGTAAGCTATTGAGGTTAAGTAGGTGGGGCAACCGGAAGTAATTACTAAGGCCAGTGGCATTTTTGTGGTGTAATAAAGGCAGATACCAATTATTCCGTTTTTATTTAAGTGAAATGATGCCAAAAAGGAGGTTCCTGCAGAGCAGCTGCACTCATTCAGTGTTACCCTAATTTACCACAGACACAAGTGTCACAAACAGAACTTTTAAATTTGATATATAGGCACAAAAGTAAGGATCCCTTTGTCTGACGTGCATGGAGAAGAACGCCTTTATACAAATCAACCAGCAGATGATAGACAATGATGAAAATTTGATTCTTTGAAGTCATAATGGTCATTGAAATGTGTGAAATTCTGTTATTGAAAAGAGAATGGCTAGCAAGACTTCAAATCCTGGGTGGTTGCTGGAAGCTTGCTGGGAGGTTTTTCTATGTTTTGACACCAACTTCCCATTGCTTGTTCCCTGTTTCCTTTATTTAAACAAAAAGAGGGGAGAAGTTTATAATAGTTATGTACAGTTTTTGTTTATGCGTGGAAATAAATGCCATAGAAGAAATGTCCCACCTTTATGAACACCTGACCCATCTATTCAGAAACACTTGTTTTCAGAGGTACTTTGAAGCTCTTCTCCTTAAATTATAGAGTTCCATTTCTTGACCACAAATTGGAATTTTTGCTACTAGTAAAGTACTTAAAAGACGGGAAATCTCATTTAGTTTAAAAGTCATCCATATGCCAAATACTGCTTTCTTTTGACTTTATCTCTATGAAACAGGTTTTGTCCCTGCTGTATAGTACAGTTAGCATTTCTTATTACTCTTTTCAGAACAGCTTCACCAGGCTTTTCACCATGGTAAGTGTTCTTAAATACTGTAGGTTATAATAAAGACAAAACTTTATTTGTAAGCAATTTAATGTGATTTCTGCTGTTTAAAACCAGTGAGTGTTTAGTCTCATTTTGCTTATTCCAGAACAGCCAAAATAGTTCAAAATGAGGTGGTTTGGGGATTTTTCCTTTTTTATTATTAAAAAAAAAAAGTTTGCTATTACTCCCCCGTATATATTAAGGAAAACACTGTCAGAATGCACCTTTTAGATGACAGCCTGTGTTAAAAATGTAAAAAAAGGTTGTTAATTTTTAGTAAAGTAAACCTATACGGTTCAAATCTTGTCTTTCATATTGTCAACTTATTATTTAGAAATTTTAATGTTGAACACCGCATTAATATTTTAATATGCTAATATAGCAAAATTCAGTAAGGAACACCTTAAAAAAAAAGAAAAACAAAACCCAAACCAACCAACCAAAAAAATAAAACCATAGAACTGAGATAGTAATATGAAACCAGCTGTCAAAAACATCTTTGTTTTGGAAAGCTGGTTCACAGGTAGTCTCAGTGAGAACTTGAACTCGGAACAAAGCACTGAAGACACAGTAAAGAGTTCAACTCAGTGCAGCATAGTTCTTTTCAAGTATTGTATTGTTTTAATGGCATTTTGGAGCGGGAGCTTTAGCCCATTGAAATGTCGCTTAAAGGACAGGTTCTTCTGTCACTAGCTGGAGCTCTGTGGATGAAATGATCACAATAGAGTGTTGTAATGCATTTTAGAAGTGTGAGAAATCAGTTTGTCTAGACGAAGAGTGTGCCTATAGGGAATAGGAATTTTAGAGCTTCTGTGCTCTTTAAGTGTCAAGTATGTGATAGATGCCAAGCCTTTTTATTCCATATCTTTGGCAACAGCTCAGCTATGCTACAGTATGTTACACGTCTACAGCAAGAAAAACCAGTGATTTTATGTTGGGACGACGTGGGCTTCAGAAAATTACTGTCCTAACTACTTTCTGTTCAATTGCCAGCTTTTAAAATGAGGAGGATATCAATAAACAATTGCTAGATTCCCAGAAGGCATGTAAATTTATCTATAATGAATCAAAGTACGAAGAACCAGCAACACCATGCAGATACTTTAGTTTCAGAAAGTGGGCATGTTTTCATTTTCACTTTAAAAAATTTAATATATATATAGGATATATACTGTATTGTTAGTAATTTGATTTGGAGTGAATTGGATGCTCAAAAAAACGTGGCTTGAAGGCTGTTATGGTTTGTCTGGATTTTGGGTTTATTTTCATACAGATGAACAATTCTAGTAATTCCTTTACTATAGGTACCTCATAAATACAGCACTTTCTGGGTTTTAATACTCCTGTAAAATTGTATTCTATATGCATTACTGTGTAGTATTTTTATGATTCTTTGGTGTGGAGGTTTCAAAAGAGGAAATTGTATATGTCCACAATGTTATTTAACAGTGTCTTATTTTAATAATTCCACATAATGTAAAAAATCTGAAGGTGAAAATTCATAATGGACATGTGACTTACTAAGCATAAGAAATACTTCTAAAAGTTCATATTTTTGAGCTATTTTGAACCTTGCATATTTGAAGGTATTTGATGATAACAAACCTGCTTGTAGCAGATTATTTCAGAGGGGGGAAAGGTTTTTTGTGAATATGCTTATATTTTCTTGGTAGGCTTGTTAAATACAGAAACAAAGGCTAATATAGTAACATGAATCTAAACAGACAAGATGAAACATTGAAGTCCTACCAGACTTTACTGTGAGTAAAACCCCCCTTTTGTCAAATCATCTGGACAATTCAAATGAAAAAAATTTTAACATATTTCCTTATTAAACTGTGCTTTAAGCTAGAGCACTCAGAATTGCCAGTCTGTCAGAAGACACTTTACATACGTGTTGCAGCATTCTAGTGATGGGTAGTGTTTCATATCACTGCTAAACTCATACTAAAAATAAACATTAAGTGGTTCTAATGAAGGTTTTTATAATGGAATTGTTAAGATATTTTGAGAGTTTCTTTTGGTAGTCTGGTTAGAAATGTCAGAAGTTGGAAAATTAGTGTGCATGCTTGCTTGTTTCCCCTGCTGTTCTAATTGCAAATACAAGTCAAACACTTTAAATTTCCTCCCTTGTGTAGTTTGAGGGACTGATCTCCCAAAATTTATTTTCTGAACTAAACGTAAAATTGAGGCTTGCCTCTTTTCAAAGAATGATCTGGTGACAGCTCCAAGAGCTTTTAATTTTCCACAAAACAAAATCCCATAAAGTGAGTAGTGACAGACTTGTAACACCACTGTGCTTTATTTAAACTTCCTTGCCTTTTAAATTCAAGTCATTGCAAGATTAATTACATATGCCCAAGGTGTTGCTGCAGTTTTTGACTGTTACCAATTTACTGTTTGTTCGTGGAGAGAGGGATTCCTGGTCAGGGAAGATACTTTGTGACTCGGTCTAGGTGATCCTGTCTGGCAGAGGGGTTGGACTAGATGATCTTCTAGGTCCCTTCCAACCCCTAATATCTATGATTCTGTGAGGGGAGGAGAGGCCAGGGAGGGAGACCAGTAAGTCCCACCTGGCCTTTTAAGCGTGTAGGGAAGAGGAGTAGTATAGCATCCTTAGAGATGAATTTGATGTTTGATTTCACTCTTTACTGGGGTGAACTGACAGCTTAATTTTATGTAATTGCTGTTTAGTTTTTAGCGAGAAAGTTCACTTTGATTATATCAGATGCTGCTGAGGCTCATTTTTCACAGAAATTTTACACATTTTTCTGTATCTTATTCTTTGTTAAATCTCTTAATATTTTTTGCCTGGTTTTGTGGTGCTTCAGCTTTTATGTTTATTTGGTAAGGGCTTACAAGCTAGCCTTAGTAGAGGAGGGCATCCTAGCCTTTTTTAAGGTTAGAATGGCCTGAATCCTTTTTGTCTTCCACAGAAATACTGAACAATGTTACCAGTATCAAATGTTCCTCTCTTGATCTTGAATACCAACAAAAGAATTGACCCTCAAAAGCTGATACTCGTAGCTTGAAACAAGTCAAGGCTGTCAATTATATATAATAAGTAATGGGTAGGGAAAAAAAGAGAACTGAATTTTAGTAATTTTTCTGCAGACTCAATCAATACATTATGTGAACGATAACCTCCTGACTTCATGCTAAGCATAGCTTCTTGAGTCATCATAGATGTTGGTGCCTCTTAATTATATACAGGCTGAACTGCAAGTGAATTCTCTTTACACAGCAGCACGTTTGGCTGCCTAGGATTTTGGTAAATAGTCCTGTTCACACAAAGCTTAGGCATCTAATGTGAATGTAAAATGTTAGGATTTGTCAATGTTTTAGTCTGTGCTCTAATATTTTCTTCAGGGGAGAAAAAAGAGTTGATAGATGCTGCATGTTGGTGCAGGTTGGAGCACCTAAATTTGCAGGTGTGATAAGAGGATGGGAGGGAATTCCCTGTCCCTCCTCTGGCAGTCCTGTAGCTGAGAGATGAGCAGATTCAGGTAATTGATCCATGCAAAATCTAATTCAGCTAGGGGAAGCAGGATGATAGCAATCCTAATGTGTATCAGCTCCACTTCTATACAACTGGTCTTATAACATACTTTCTTTTCTCTTTTTCTAACTTAAAAAATAAAAACAAAGTATGAAATAATGTAAAAAGTTATAAAAAGCATTGTTTTACAAGCCTTTTATGTGAACCCTTTTTTAACAACTTCCAATTGTGTTTTTTTTTCATAGGATATCACTACTTTAACTGGTGTTCCAGATGAACACATCAAAACCAGGAAAGTTCACATTTTTGTTCCAGCACGTAATGCAATGCAAGCAGGAGTTAACAATACAAAGAAATGGAAGATGGAATTTGATAACAGGGAGCGCTGGGAGAACCCTTTAATGGGCTGGGCATCTACGTGAGTAGTTACTGAATTTGGAAATACCACTATATTTGGCTCTTACTAGTCCTGTCATTTTTAAGATTGAAATGTCTACCCATAAATCTGCTTTTTCTAACAGTACTCAGAGTAAGCAGTTAGCTTTGTTAGTCATATGATTAATGATCTGTTATGTTTAAAAGCAGAGTTTAGTTCACAGTATTTATCTGGAAGAGTTTGAAAAAGGTGTTAACCAGAAATTTCAGATGTTGCATTTGTGGTGGTCTTACTGTGTGGCTGCATCAGGTAAAGAATGTTGTTAGTTACTTGAAGCAGTAAATCCTTTTCAGCTCTCAATTGCATCTTTTAAAAATGGTTAAATATAAAATAAGAATACTTAGCTTCTGTTGTTTGGTTTTGTTTTTGTTTCTTTACAAGGTTATATAAATATCCTGAAATGAGGAGCCATGACTAATCAAAAAAACCCCAAAACCTATTCCAGTATTACACTGATTGCTTTAATGTTGCTGACAATAATAAAAACTCAAATATCCAGAAGAGTAATAATCTTATCTAAATTTGCTGGTTTTTGGAAATGCATATAGAAGTTGGATTCATGGAATAATATTTTTTTTTCCCCTAAATAGATATAGTACTTACATTTTACAGTATGGTTTAAATTCCTGTAAACTGTGAGGACTATTCCATCCATCCTTCTGACAATACTATAATTTTGATTTATTCATAAAATAAATCTATTCAGAAAAAAAGTTCAAAATAACCCTACAGTCAAGTCTTCCTGTTTATATTGGTTTCTGATACGAGAAACAAAATGTAGAATCCCAGTTCGTAGTACCTGATGGGGCAGTTTCGGCAGGCATAGGAGATCCAGTAACATTGCTGACATGAAGACATTGTGCCGGCCATCATGAACTCCAGTTTGCTCACAGATTATCACAAACTGAAACATACAGGTAGCTCATTTATGGAAAGAAAGGAAAAAAACTGTATTTACATTGGATGAATGATGATCCCATGTGAATAAAGAACAAATTGTTTCTGCTCAATTCTAACTTTGAAACTGCTGGAAGGTTTTGACAGACTTGCAGTACTGAACAGGAACCAGTCCCTCATTATACTTCAGGCTGAAACTTCTTTGTTTGCCTTTAGTAATGTCAAGAAGATTTATTTATTTTATTTTCAACCCCAATCACAGGAGAGAAGAGCAATAAGCAGAAGTTGTCATAATATTGCAATTTATGTAGGTCACATGATTCTCAAACTGATCACATCATTTAGGTGCTAAATCTCCTTACTGCCTTTATAAGAGAAGTCTTAAAATGTTTTAAGAAAGCCCATCTTAGTGGCCTGTGGCAGTGTAATTTCTGCCTTTATTCTGGGTTGTTTTTTTTTTTTCTTTCCACTTGTGCATCAGAAAATATGTTGCTGTCTTTGCTGGGAGCCAGATTCCTCCTCTTCCTCTCCCCCCTCTGCCATGCACAGGTCTTGTCCTTTATTGTAGAGAGTTTAGTGTACCTTTGTTTACCTTTATAGCTTCAAAGAGAGAACTGTTCAGAGGCAGCTCCTTCAAAAGCTTCTTGCAATTTAGTCATGTCTTCACAGCTGTCTCCCAGGCTCATGTGCAGTGTTGTTGCAGGGAAGTGTTGCCAACTGGCAACCACATCTCTAGCTGCAACTGATACCACGTTTCTGTAAAAGTTTTGTAGATTAATTTTTAGAGCCCTTTTTTTTTTTTTTTTTTTTTTTTTATCCTTTTTCATTCTCACATGGAGCTTTTATAGCAACAAACAAGGCAGTTGGGTTTTTCTGAGATTTTCATTTGTTTCAAGAAGTCTTTTGCTTTGTGATTCTCCTTAGGAATGCAGCTGAGGAATAGCTGATCAACTAAAACTAACCAATGTGTATTTAGTTAGCAAGTGTTGTGTATTTCCGAGTTTTATTTTTGTTGGTGGCCTGTAATTTGCTTGCTGTACTGGAATAATTTGTGGAGGTCATGTGACCTCAGCCAAAGTTGAACTCTTGAATTTTTGATGTACTTTTCAGTGTGTTTAGTTCCTGCTCTTCTCACTTTGATATTCTGCTCTTTTTTGTATAATATATTCTTCCACTATCTGCTCTACAGACTACTGCTCTTCCTAAAATGTTCAGAATTACCATAAGCCTCCTGATTTTCAAAAAAGAAAAGGAATACACAGCTTTAAAAAATAAAGATTGTTGCAGAGCACTTATTAACACATTCAGCAGGAGGTTAGACATACGTGTCTAATGAAAAACTTAAAATAAAAATTTCTGCAAGGAGGTGAGGGGTGAAGTTTAGCAGACCCAAAGAGTTAAACTATACTCTGTAGAGTGTGTTTATCCTGAAAATAATTTAAAATAAATCAATTTTAATGGCTTGTGAGGTGTGTACTACAAAACGTTGTGTAATACAGCACTTGACTAGCATTTGAGATAGTGATATCATTATTTTATATTTCAAATATGGTTAGAATTTGTCATCTGATTTCTTACAGAGCTGATCCCTTATCCAACATGGTTCTTACTTTCTCTACTAAAGATGATGCCATTGCCTTTGCTGTAAAAAATGGTATGTATTTTATGTATTGGGTATGAGATATTCCCTTGAGGAAGTTGTAGATTGAGAAAGTTGTGCTTAACTCTTCCCTAGTACAATACTTAAGTCTAAACACACTTGATGATTGATCATATTTGAGAAAAGATGATAGAAAAGCTATTATTTAATATTTATAGTGCTAATGGTGTATTAGGACCTTACGTGTAAATTTACTTGTTTATTTAGGATTGTATTTTTTCACTGAATTATGGTGCCCCAAGCATTGTCCATAATCTCATCCTTTTGAATATTCAACAATCCTTTAACCTGTAGTTACGATTACTTTTATTTGCTTTTAAGGAAAAAATAATTAAAAAATATAAAAACAGTATTCATGGTTAATGCTCATGGATGTGAGGAAGACTAGTTACACTGAGTTAAAGCCAGGAATAGTGCATATGGAGTGTAAGCTTCTTCAGAAGTCTTCCCTGTGGTCTGCAGCTTTCAACTATATTTACTCTGGAGTATAGACAGTAAAGTTTCTTGGTAAGACCAAATTGTTCAAAATTCTGGAACAGGCTCCCCATGGAGGTTGTGGAGTCTCCTTCTCTGGAGACACTCAAGACCCACCTGGATCTGTTCCTGCGTGACTTAGTCTAGGTGATCCTGCTCTGGCAGGGGGGTTGGACTAGATGATCTTCTAGGTCCCTTCCAACACCTAACATTCTGTGTTCTGTGATTCTGTAATTGTTAAATGGCTTATGTTTTACACTTAAACAATATGATAAGTCCATTAATTTATACAATTATGATGCTAAACCATTTAATGTGCAATTTATTTGCACTTCTTAAAGGTAAAGGCTAGTATTTAATTCCTCTTTCAATTAATCTTTTTTAAAGTAAATAGTCTTAATTTATTGAAATATGTTATATTCACTAAGAAATTCATATTGGAATTTTAATATTTTTTTTTAACAAATATGAAATTCTGGAGAATTATGTTGCTTACCTAGGCTTCTCTTTTGTTCATGCTATTTCTATTTCTTGGAAAACATAGCCTGAAAAAAAATAATACTGGCCTATATATCACTATATTCATGAGCTATTTATGTCATATCTTTGCACTTGTGTCCTTTCAAAATGCAAATTAATACTTGACTTTGTTCAGTGTAGAAAGTTTACATCTACTCTGAATTAGTAATGAATCTCCATTGTCTGGAAAAACTGCAAAGAAATTCTACCAACTAAAGAAAGGCTTATTAATATATTAGTATTATTATTTCAGTGTTCACTTAGCTTGTACCCTTAATTTTACCATAATTGTGATTTAACAAACTTTTCTTTAGGTACTGGCTTTCCTAAATTATTAGTCCATTTTTATTTAAGGTACTTTGTTTTTTATGCATATGTGCATACTTTTTCCTGCAGTAATAGTTTCAGAGTCAGATGTAGCTGAAAGTACAGATTTTTCAATATTATTTAGAAAGAATGAAAAACTTAGGCACACATTTACAATGGAGCTTGGCTTCTAAACTGAGGTATTACTGCAATGCCTCTCTGTCCTTCTTGTGTGAACCACCCTAGTTCTTCATCACAAAATTCCTTAAGAACCTCAAGTTTAAATTCTTCGAATCCTAGATAATGCAGGTATTTCTATATAATAAGGAAACCTAAGAGTTCTTTCTCACCTAAAAATTTCAGGAACAGCTGCCTTTCTGCCTGCTCTGATCAATGTTTTAATGTAGAAATAACAGCACTGAGTACAGTGACAGGAGAGATTTCTGTCCAAAATACAACAGCTGAGGATGCTCTAAAGTCGAGTCAAGGAGGAAACACTTGCAATTGGATGAAATTAAAGCTTTAGCCTGTTGACAGAAGTTCTTCTTTGTCCTGTCTGACATCAGTGAGGCAGTTGTTTAAAAACACAGCTTTAGTAACACGGATGGCAAGTTTCTCTACTGCACAGTAACCTTTAGTCAGGTGATGAGAGTGTTCTTCCAGTGACAATGAAATCTGCTTTCTGTCCACTTGACTTGTGTGGCAGGGTTCTGGGAAAGAATAAACTCCCCCAGCATTGTGGTATTTTTGAAAAAGTGACCTCTGCTCTTTCTCATGAACAACTGAAGGTTGTAAACTGTTCCAGAATGTGAGACCTTATCACATACAGTGGCCTCTTGCAATCCAGTTAGATGTAACTAACTTAGTGGATTTTGGATAGCTGTGGCAACCCAAGTCATTGTGCTGGCAGTTGTGAATCTCTTCTGGAGGCACTCAGATCCTTTATATCTAGTGTATAAAAAGATGAAGCAATAACTTGGGGCTGTAGATTCCGTTCCAGCAGCCAAGTGCCTCAAAGTTAGGTGTTACAATGCTGAATGTTGCAATGCCAAAGTCTTCCTCTGGATCTATTTCTGGTTGTTTACTCAAGCTTATGCTTTTAATCAGAACAGGAGTCAAAAGCCAGTGCTCTCACAGATGGAAATAATATGATTTTAAAACTTAATTTCAGTATTTAATATGGAGAATAGTTAATTGTAACAACATTGTTTCAGTCTAATAAGCATGAAGAAAATCCTTATGTGACATTCGTGAATACACAAAATTGAAATACAGTGACATGACAAAATGTGTATCATACAAATAACGTTTTGATGTGTAGATGTGTCCTAAGTGTTCTCTATGCAAATCTAAATGTTAAAAATAAGATATATGTTAAACCTTTTAGGACTTAAGTTTTTGTTTCAAAACTATGAAAGAAAAGTACCGTGTTTTAAGTATCAGTTAAAACTGCAAACGTAACCACTTCTAGCTTCAACTTGAGTATCTCTACTTTGAGTGAAATATTGCAGTTGAAGAGACCAAACTTTGAGTGCTGCCCTGGCAACTTTCCAGGCACCTGGAGACTTCAGCCAATTTGCATTTTGATTTACATAAACATTGATGTCTCCACCTCCTCTTTTCTGACATTTTTTAACATTTCTCTTCCTTAACTATCACATAATTTACTTGTCTTCTATCATTTCATTCCCTTTTACTTCTAATTTTTTATGTTTTTATAAAAATGTTAAGTATTAAACTCCTTTCTGATGTTGAACTTTTCTTTGTTCTTCCTTTCTTTGGTCCTTTCTTTGATCCTTCCATCCTCCTTTTTTCTTTCCAAGGTGTCCATTCTCTCCCAGCCCTTTTGATTGATAATCTCTATGCCATTTTTTCTCCATTTTCCTTATCTTTATTCCCATATCCTGTCCCAGTATACACAGAGCCTCAGTGCTTCTCTGGTGCTAGAGTTGTGCAGCATGAACTTGCAGAACAGTCTTGTGTTCCCTTTTGAGGTTTTCACTGATGGCTGTCAAGTTTTTTGTAGGAGTAAGACAATAGAGGTACATAGTATAGTGAAGTCTTGTCAACTAATCCAATGGGCATATGTCACATGTGGCGTTTCAGTATCTCCTCTTCCTCTTACTGCAGAGGAATACACTAGTGGATGCTACATGGAGAAAAAGATAATAAAGTTAGAAGATTTAACTTGCATTTGCTCTATAGTGTATGCTGCAAATATTTAGAATTATTTTTCTTTCTTGTCTCTGCCCTCCCTGTATTTCCCCTGTAACCTCCAGGCTGGAGCTATGACGTTGAAGAGAAAAAGATTCCGAAACCTAAATCCAAGTCTTATGGTGCAAACTTTTCTTGGAACAAAAGAACAAGAGTGTCTACCAAATAGGTTGTCATTGGCTCTCTGACTACGAATAAAGTCAGCTGTGCTATATTTATAGTCCATGTGTAACACTTCTCTTAAACTTCTAATAAATTTGACCTTTAAACTACAGATGCATCTTGTGATCTCTAAAATGGTTTTGATGTCTCCAGTTGAACCTGTTGCAAACTTCCCTATAAATAGAGGTGATTTGGTGTATTTGTAATTCTAAAAAATTGCTTTACTAGGAATCTGTCGAAAGGAATGTTTGAAATCAGCTGCAACATTAAAGATTATGATTTATCTTTTATAGCAATTTTATATTTACTGTTTTGTTTAAACTTAACCAGCCTTGCATGTACAAATTGTCTCAATAGAAGTTGGAGTTTTTTCTTTCTCTTTATAGATGAGGGAGTCTTGTCAATTGAACAGAAATTATAATGTGTATACAACTTGAGTATATCTTAGACCATTCTATATAAATGTATATTATATAACCTTCTTTTTGGCAAAATAATACTGTCATTATTCCAGAAGCATTTATGACTGGAATAGAAAGCACTGGTTTTTGAGTTGGTTATGCAGGGAGGTTTAGTTCAAAAATTTGAGATTGCATCTGTTTCTCTGTGATGTACTTCAGAAGTGAAACTAAGCTATTTAAATATTTGCAAGTTAAGTTAGAGGAGTGTCAGGAACTTCACACAGCACCAGCATATACTAATTATATAATTACAACTTTATTGTTATTAATTATTTGCTAGTTACAAGTTTATCTGCGTTGTTTCCTGTTGCCTAACAAGATGATAGCATCTCAGCCTTACATTGGATATACAGCCTGAACTCATTTTGTCTTATATTAAATCCTTAATTTTAATAATGCACAACATTATATTTGGAATCCTTGGTTACATATCTATGGTTTTTGTTTTATTCACTTTGCCTTTAACTTTCATGTAACAAATTGAGGTATCTACACATGATCAGTGAAATCTATTAGAAACTGGGGGAGGGTACACCTTTTCATAAGCAACTGAGAGTTTTATCCCAACTGTCACAAAACAAACAATTGAGACAGCTCCTCCATATACATCTAAAGGATGGTGTAAGTACTATACACTGAATTCTAGCTAAAAGAAGGTTTAATACTGCCTTGTGTTGCCCATATTTGATTATATTCTTGTTTCAGTTTTAATCAGCTGCTCTATATGCTGGCTTATGTTTGTTTAAAGCATTGTTTTTGACCCAGTTTCAGTATAGTCAACCAGTTGGCTGATGTCACTATTTTCCTATCACAGACAAGAACTGTTATTCCAGTTCATCTTCCTATTGAATTTCAAATGCTGCATTGTGCAGTGGAGCCTAAAGTCTTCCAGGAACACCAAAGTGCACCAAATGGAATCTTAACAGTCCAGAATCTACTGCATCTCTTTGTATTCTGGCTAAGATTAATATGCTGGTTTTACTATAGGGAAAGTAATAAGAAAAGCCGTTCATTGTTTTGTTTTGTGGTTTTGTTGTTTTTTTCTTTTACAACTGAAGAGCAGCAATATCTTAATTTAATGGTCTTCAAGCTTTGTAAGATTATCAACATTAAAACTGAAAAGTGCTTAAATATCTAATGGAGCAGATGCACAGTTTGGCTTCTGAAATTATGTACTCCAGGGAAATTACTGATAAAAGTTAGATACCTAACATTTTCTTTGAACACCTATTATACAGGATTGCTGTATGTTAATGTATACTTTTTATAACTAGAATAATTTTCTCATAGACCACAGTTGTTTGGGTTTATTTGTTTCTTCTGCTAGATAATGGAAATATTCAAAGAGAAGTATTAATTAAGTCCCCCCTCCCTTTGTGAAGAAGAAAGGTGGGGTTTTGGGGGTTTTTTTTTGTGGATTATTGGTTGGGTTTGGGGTTTTTTTGTTTGTTTTTGTTGGATTTTTTCCTGTAATGCATGTATTCATTACACTTTTTCACTGTGCACCCCACTTTGATGTCTTTAAGTTGTTTAAGTCCAAGCATTCTTTTCCTCCGGTCACATTCTAAGGACTTAGATTTTTCTTTTTCTCCTATTGGATGGCTGCTTAAGAATGAGCATGCTGATAATGGAAGAGAGTTGATGATTGTTGCTATATAGTCTTCAAACCCTTGAAGTGAAAGTGACTGCAAGAGCTTGCAGAGGACCAGTGCCATCAGGAATATATTTTGGAGATCAAAATATCTATATATTAAACTTTTATAAACTTAGCAGAATACTATAACACTAGGCTGGAACTGAAATTCTACAAGATTATCTGACTGTCTTCATTAAATAAGAAGTGAATGTTTCACTGGTCAACTCCAGCTTCTGTCTCCTCTGCAGTGTGTTATGATGGGTAAGGTTGCTCCCAAGTCTAGAGTAAGTCAAAACAAATGGCCCAACACGTAAACGACCTTTTTTAAATCTTTTTTTTTTTTTTTTTGTATCCTCAACCATTCCAAAATGGAAATCTAAAAGATATTTTGAGGACTCAAAACTAATACAAACGCTGTAAGATATTATATACTCATCTTGTGGTAGATGTAACTGTGCCGGATCCAGCTATTCGAAGTTTTTCATGGCAATAATATTTCAAACCTCTGGAAATACCAGAAACATTATGGGGAAAAGGAGAAGTTTAATAGCTCCCAAACAGATAGAACATCTTTACCCAGTGGTGTTTGCATGCATCTGAGGTGACTTACCACTTTAATTCACCTTTGGTTGTTAATGTAAAGAATTACAAGACAATTTCATTCCAGTATTGCAGTGGTGTTACATAGATAGTTATATTTACACTCCTTGCAATGAATTCTCTAAGGTTAAATATATGCCTCTTCATCAATTCCGTGATGAGACACAGAAGAATAAAACCCAAACCAACCTTGATTAGCTGTCTTCTAAATGCTCAGACTGGCCATAATCTTTAGCTTTTATGGCATTTCTTTTTAAGATGAACTGAAACGCTGGAAACAAATGCTCCCCATTGCTGACTATAGGTAACTGCAGTATAGGACAGCCTTCAAAATGTGGGTGCATATACGATATACTTTGCATAGTCTTGTTGTGATAAAATTACATTTGCAGGATACCAAGTTATTTTGAAATTTGGTAGCATTCATAATTCCAATGAGCAAATTTTATTAGAACAAAGGCCCTTCAACTCACAAAATCATGATGTTGTAATGGAACCTAGAGACTGTCATGAAACTAGAAGCGGTTTCAGGTTTTTGCAGTGTTCCTTATATATGCAGTTTGATGGATAATTTAAAACAAATCAGACTATGATCAGACGGTAACACTAGGAAATGGAAAATTTTATAACCTTTTTCGAGAATGTTTTGTCATGTGGTAGAAAAGGAGAAGCTAATTTGGACTAATTTTAGCCTTTTTTTTTTTTGTGAAATTCACAGAATGTTATGGATTGGAAGGGACCTAGATCATCTAGTCCAACCCCCCTGCCAGAGTAGGATCACCTAGACTAAGTCTCAACAGGAACACATCCAGGCGGGTCTTGAATGTCTCCAGACTCCACAGCCTCCCTGGGGAGCCCGTTCCAGAATTCTGTCACCCTTAATGTGAAACAGTTTTTCCTTGTGTTTACCTTTGTGTTTACCTTGTGGACTAATTTCACACCAGGACCTTGTGTAGTTTGGTTCTACCAGAGATAGAGGTGTCTGACCTTATGTTTGCTTACTAGCCATGCCAACACATTTTATTGTTCAAAAAAAGAATGAAGAAGGGAAAAGAAAAAGGCAAATAAACCAGAATTAACAGAAAAAAAATGTAATTTCAGAGAGTTGGATGGTGTATCAGTTGTGGTATGTCTGTAGAGGCTTACTTGCTTTGGTAAGTTCTTATCCCTACATTCTGAGAGGGATTTATTTTTTAATTGGTGCTTGATTAATGCTGAGTGTATCACCAACATCACAAGATTGCTGAAGTGTGCCTAAACAACTTAATGGAACAACAACAACAAAAAAAAGCAGCAAATTATTTTGAAATAGTATTAAAACGTGGATTTTTGTTGGATTAAATTATTGGTTCTTCATGTCTACATTCATCATGAGGGAAATTTTTAAAGTTCCCTGTCTTGAACACTTCCTACACAGAAAATCTGAATAAAAAAACATTTTGGAAAAAGTTATTAGAATAAATGCAAAAGTCAGACAGTATTCTGAGAGTTCCTGCTCAGGCAGGGGGGTTGGGCTAGATGATCTTCTAGGTCCCTTCCAACCCCTAATATTTGTGAATCTGTGAATTAAAATTTCAAACTATAGAACTGTTATCCTTGTCTTAAACATTCTTCTTAAAATGTTCTTTATTTGAATAACAGGTGACAGGCTTATGTTTTGATTGTTTGGGGTTGTGAGGTTTTTCTCCCCCTAAAAAAGAGTCTCTGTAACTAGTGCTGTGGTCATGTAAAATGTTGCATCAGTTTGGTTATTTTGGATGTAATTCACATTCCTGTTCTTCAGATGAGTTGGTGAACAACAGGACAACATGATTCAAGTAATATATCTGGATTTACAGAGGGCTTTCAAAAAGGTCTTGACTTATGAAGTTATAGAGAGCAACAGCATAGTTAAAGACTTCAGTATCTTTTGCTTGAAGAGCAAATCTGAAGGGTTGAATTGGCTTTTCAGTCTACCGTAGAGAGAACTGAGAATGAATATGGTAGTAGCCTTAAAATCACAAGTGGTGCCTGGTGCAGATAATAGTGTATAGTTATTCACTGTTTTTTATACAGTGACAGATCAACAAACTCATGAGGATGCAGCTTAAAAATGAGTACATTTTCACAGAGCAGATTTTGAAAGTCATTGTCAATATTTTGTCTACCAGAACTTAACTTCACCCTATCTCAAATTCAGCAGAATAAATGCATGCAATGAATATTTGCTTTAAACGTACACTAGTCTACTGTTAAGAAAAATCCCTGAACTACTGACAGCTTCGAAAGGGTATCCTTGGAGTAGCCATGTTCTTTCTTTGGTAGTCACTGTTGCCCACTGCCAAAGCTGGGTGTGTTCAGGTGGATATGCTGATTTGGCACAGAATGACTGGTTTTAGTGCTGTTTGGCATTCAAATATTTCTTGCTATTGCATTTGTCAATATTTTGAGATTAATACCTTCTTCAGAGTGAAGAAATGACCACAAACAATTTCCACTTTGAAGCTGATTGGTACTAGTGACCATCATGATCTTCAGTAATCAGATTTTTTAAAACAACTTACATATGTTGAATGGCTGAATTCCTGAAGTCAGAAGAAGTGAAGATATATTTTTATGCTGGTACTGTGCCTATAAATATGCAAAGATATTTTAGTTTGTTACTAGGTAGAGAAAATTAGAAAATACTTAGCATGTCTATCACGTAAAGCAGTTGTCTTTTATCATGCCTTGGCTGTCTGTTAGACCATGTAAAATTATAGGAGTCTATGAGTGAGATGATTTTTCTAATCAAATGCAAGCTTGTCATTGCTGCCTTCTGCCTTAACCTGCTAAGGCAAGTAAAACATCAAACTGGGAAATACTCTAAATTTAAATTAGAACGTACAGTTTGGTTACCAGCAGAGCCTAATAAATTATCTGTTTATTACAGTACCTTTTCTGGTCCATTCTTGTTTGTTTCACTATTTTGGTTTGCATATGATCTGATGTCGTTGACTAATATTTTGGTTTGGTTTGTTTGTTTTTGTTGAGGGTTTTGTTTTGGTCAAAATTACAAAACTGCTTAGAAATTAAATTTGGGGTTGCTTTCTTTCCCTTTTCCCCACCTGACTACTTTTATTGCATCACTTGGGATGTCTGCACCGTGCTTGAGAAAATATTTTTGAGTGATGTGGCTGGGGAAATGCAGCAGTTACAGTGCCCTTTACAATGCAGACTGTCTTATTCATTGATCCAATGCATGGGTCATTCAAGTTTCAGTCTTCTGATGGTGCATTTTTTCCTCTCTGGCAACCAATTTATTATTGGAGTATTGATAGCAAAGTTCTTTTACCAGGAGTCTAAGTAGAACAGATATAAAATCTCATAACAGATGAAGAAACCTCAGACACTCTAAAGGAAGCTACTAAATATTTATGCCTTCAATTAAGTTAATTTTCTTTAATTTCTACTTTCATGACACTTAATTTGCAACTGCTTTTCGCAGCTATACATAAACCAGAACTTGGGAACAAAAGGTGCATTTGCCTCAACAGGAAGTACTGAACCATAGCACTGAGAATGTGCAGTAACTAGATTCCACAAGCTGCACTTGCACAAGTGTAATAACTATGTAAGTAAAATGATTTAAACAAAATCTCTTTCAATAACTCAACTATGAAAAAAGCAAAACCTGCCACTGTGAATATAATCCACATTTTCTAAAAATAGCAGTAAATTGGAAGCAACTTTGCTGCAGCCCATCACTGTAACTTTATTCAAAACTGCAAATGACATCTTATGGTATCTGCATTAAAGTAAGGTGATGTGAGACCTACCTGCCTGTCCACAATCTGGAATGCACACGTCAACTGGATTGCTTTAATGGCTGGTGGACTTTGATTTATTTAGATAGTGCAGAAACCTTAAAAGGTGAGATGCATTGAGCTTTAGAAGTACCTTTTTGTCTGTTCCCATTGGTGTGATGTGAATGCCAAGTGTTCATGTCTTACAAGCTATTGGTAAAAAAAATATAATTACAGGTTTATTAAACATGTAGAAGCCACCTCCAGCATAGACATCCTTAAAGCACAAATGGCTGGAGGCTGTGAGAATACTCAAAGGTACGCATCTTGGCAGGCATCCCTCTGGAGCCAGACGGCTGTCTACACTCTTCATCAGAAACATGACCTAGGCTAGACAGAGCCATCATTATCACCTTTATGTTCTTACAGCCACTTACATAACTATAAATAGAAATTAGTTACGCATATTATATTTATTATATTTCAATAAATTATAGTTTAATTGAAGTTCAATCATCAATACCATTCTTCATGTCTGAGACATAATTAATTTCTGATAAGTAAAATATCATCTGAGGGATGTTGAATTTTTATCTTTATATCTGAACCTCTTTGCTTTTGCACAGCTTAAGTTGAATTATCTTCAAGTTCCTTCAGTTGCTTGAGGTTTTTTTGCCTCCTTTTAAAATGATGGCTGAAGCATCCACCTCTGCTACAAAGAATGGCTAAGAAATGTTTTGGTTCTTTGATTTATTTTTTTTTTTTAATTCCAAATTAGTAGTTTGAGTCAGCATTAAAGCCCTGGCTATTTCTCAAATTCTATATGCGCTCTGAAGGAGGCACAGATGCTAACAGTAAGTGCATTCACAGATATTAGGGGTTGGAAGGGACCTAGAAGATCATCTCGTCCAACCCCCCTGTCAGAGCAGTCCAACCCCCCCGCCAGAGCAGGATCACCTAGACCAAGTCACCCAGAAACAGATCCAGGCAGGTCTTAAATTTCTTCAGAGATGGAGACTCCACAACCTCCCTGGGCAGCCCATTCCAGAGCTCTGTCACCCTTACTATGAAAACGGTTTTCCTTATGTTTACCCTAAATCTCTTGTTCCAACTTGCACCCATTGCCTCTTGTCCTGTCATTGTATGACACTGAGAAGAGTCTGGCTCCATCCTCCATACACTCACCCTTAACATATTTATAGACATTAATGAGGTCCCCCCTCAGCCTCCTCCAGGCTAAAGAGCCTCAGGTCTTTCAGCCTCTCCTCAGAAGGGAGATGCTCCACTCCCTTAATCATCTTGGTAGCCCTGTGCTGGATTCTCTCCAGTAAATCTCTCTCTTTTCTGAACTGGGGTGTCCAAAACTGGACACAGTACTCGAGGTGGGATCTCACCAGTGCAGAGTAGAGAGGAAGGAGAACCTCCCTTGACCTACTGGCCACACTTCTCGTAATGCATCCCATCGTGCCATTGGCCTTCTTGGCCAATGCAAGGGTGATTGTTGGCTCATGGTCATCCCCCTGTCCACCAGGACCCCAGGGCTCTTTCTCCAGAGCTGCTCTCTAATAGATCGGCCCCCAGCCTGTACTGATATATTAGAGGAGTGAAGAGAGTTAGGTGTACTGCTGTTGATGTGACTTCAGAAGTAACATTTTCACTTTCCATCAGTGCTTACCTTCAGATTTCAGACTGATTAAGAAGCTCAGGATAGAGATACTGTAGAGCCCATGTTTGAATTTAAGTCTTTGTTTTCCTGAAGAGAGCCAGAAGAAGACAATAGAAGACAATATAGGAATCCCATTTCAGAAAAGTGGTAGATGCCACTACTTGAAATAGTTTGGAAGAGCAAGGTAAGAGATTTTCAGTTCCTCCCCTACCTGCTTTCTGTCTACTGGAAGGCAGGTCATGAAGGAAAGCATGTAACGAATACAATTAGCACTTCTGCTGATTTTTACATGTTAGAACAAGGTAGAAAATAATCAGCACCTGGCTCCCCCACCCACCAATCACAGAGTGCACCTTAGGAAGTTGTCTCAATACCAGGTTTCGCTTCTTGCCTCCTTTTCCCACACTATATGATGGCTTATCTTCAAAGCATTCCCATTTCACTATCTTCAGACAATTCTGTGTTGCAGATGGAAGGCAGCTTTTTGTTTTTCCTCAACTTTGATCATTACCATATGGTCTTTCATACATGTTCAGGGTCTCTTTCCAGGACAACAATTTATTTTTATCTTCCTAGACAATTTTTCTGATCAGGTCTCTATATAAAAAAATACCCCACAACTTAAACACAAAGTGATGTGTTTCTTGGGAGTATTTTTGATTGCAGACAGAAATAGTTGTTTGGTGCCAGGGACATAGATCTGTGGCCTGGCCTGGGGATGAATGCTATCAGGTATGAGGTGTTATCTCAGAGGAATGTTAACCTAAGATGCAAATATCCATAATAGAAAACAAATGGTGTCACAGAAACAAAAATCTAGTTCTTAACTGGCTCCTGTTGGGCCTTTTATTCTTTTCCATAGGCATTGCCTTAAAAATTCATAGTCAGTCTTTGAGTGATGTGGTTATGTGTGCTCCATCCTGGTGTTATGTTTTCTGGAATTTGGAATTTGTTTTTTTGGCCAGTAGGTTCAGCATCCCACATTTGTGCACTTAAATGGCCTTTACCATTCCCTGAGGCCATAAAATGGCAAAGCATAGCCAACTGTCTCATCTGTGATTAGAATTGTTAGTCATGTCTAGATGCTTTTTATCTGTAGCATATCATTAATCTAGTACTAGGCTAGCTCAAAAGGTTTTCTAGACTTCATTTTTAATATTCTAATCCTGCTGGTTTGAGTTGTCAGCAATGGAAAAAGTTCTCTGAATCTCAACAGCTTGGAAATACTAATAGTAAAAAAATGAAATAGTAAAAAAAAAATGAAATAAGATTGGGAAATATTGAATTGATAAAATAATTGTGGGAAATTCTGGCTTAAGTAAACATTACTTTTGAAATACTTTGTGACCAAGTATAATTTCAGATCAAAACCACTGAACTTGCATGAGAGTAGTCAATAGCAGGAAAGTACAGTATGTGGGAAGGCACATTCAAGAGACTGGCACCTGCTGCTGTTATATCCCTAGGTATAGATACCCCTGTTAGGCTGAGGAATTCCTCTCCTGTTTCCTTTTGGAAAAAGATAATTTTTTCCACTTATCTGCACAAAAGAGAAGAAACTGACTGAAGCAAAGACTCTAGATACTGTTAAGGTACTCTGCTTATATACAAATGACTTGGGCCCTAATGTCTGATTTGGAGCCACACATCTGTCTGAATCTTGCATCTCCTAGGTAGCTGCTGTGACTGTTACTTGCTCTAGTTTATTTCTCGATTGCGGTCTTCAATCTTTCTTTGCAAAGAACTTCAAAAGCTCCAGGTTTTATTTCAGGCAAGGTCTTCAGGGGTATTTCCCCACCCACTTCTTTCTTAAATCACAGACAGAATGTGTTGCCTCTCAAATCCTTTCGAAATTTTGGCTTAGAATGAAGAACAAACATAATTTCTAATGCCATCTTGCAGACTAGAATTTGCAAAATTTGGATTTCAGAGCATCGATGACAATTAGTAAAACTTGTTTCCATTTTAGAGGAAACCCTGGGCAGTAATAACCCTAAATCTGAGAATACTTAGTGATGTGCCACTGGGCACATCCATTTCTCTTGAAGACAGATTTTGCCTTTGTTATATGCAATAATTTCTTGCCTGGCACCCTGGTATAGAGGCTAAAACATTCTAAAATTTCTGATGGAAGGATCCTGTTACAGTGTATGTAAAGCTATTCTCATAAACTTTTCATTACATGCAGTGATGCTGATAACAAAAAAATTGCCATCTTGTGTTCATCCAGATAAGCTCTTCTTATTTTCCAGAGACCTCAAAAGTCTAGTTAAGTATCACTTAGCAGCAGTCAGTCCAGATTGTTAGTCTCAAAAAATATTGCTGTGTGTATGCTCTGTGGATCTTGAGCCCTTCTTTTTTAACATCATAAGTGAAAAAATTTAGGACTGTTTATTGACTAATTAATTTTATTTCTTAAATTGTCTTTCTGTTAATATAGAACATTTTATGAGCATTTTAATTAGCTTCTTGAGAATCAATAGTAAGTCCACTTTACCTTAATCCCCAAGGAAAAATTCTCCCTAAAATATATGTAGTTTTTAATGTCAAACAATTGCTATTTTGTCTTCATAGACCGTATATGTTAGAACACTTTTTGATGACTTGTGTCTTGCCAAAATATTCACAACCTGGTTTAAGTGGCTTTGTCAAGAGTAAAAGAATTAAACATTTTGCTAGTAGTGCTGCAGATTTTTTTCTCAAAATGTATCCACATGGATTGCTAACTCAAATACTCTGTGTAGAGTATTTGTTAAGAGTTCTAAATGAGAACCTTCTCCCCAGTTAGATAAAGATTTACTCCATAAAAGCTGCTGCAACTTCTTTTGGAAATAATCCCATCTTTGGAATATGCACTATGCCACCTATTTATGCGTTTATGAAACACTGATCCCTGCAGGACAAGTCAGGGTTGTATGCTTATTGTGGTACTTTAATCTTCAGCCACTAAGCAATTACCTCCTGCCACTGAAGTCATGTCCAAGAGTAAAATGCATTATAACTTTTCGCTTTTCTTTTAATTATTTCCACAAATTAACTGTTCATTGTATTCAGTATTCTTCTGTTATATTTTAACAGATTTATATGTGAAGACATACATATAAATGTATAAGACAACACTGAAGACCAGCTAACAGCTCAGGATTAAGTATCTGAGTGTATATGTATGGCATACACACAGGTGAGATTTATTGCACAAATAGATTTGGCAAGACAGCAACCATAGGAGAAGCAATAGCCTGGACTCCTTTGAGCAAGCATTTATGTATTTCACTGTTGGTACCTTGCAAATGCTAATCCAGTGATAGGCAAATATGCTCATCATCTAGCTCAATAAAGATTTAAATGCTGCTTAATCAAATAAGCTTATGTTCCAATGTTTCCCTAAGGGCATCCAACTGGTTTGAAGTCTGCATACTGTTAACCAGTGTTGGGTATTCTCTCTCTACATCCCATACTATTTTATCCACAGCTGAACTGTAATTCCACGTAGATGTTACTCACTCAAAAACAAATAAGAATACGTGGGTGCTGTTTGTTTTAAGGCATATTCACAATTCTGCTCAATGAATGGATATCTTGTTAGCTCCAGCAGTTCATGGTGATTTTCCAAGACTAATCCTTTATTGAATAACAGGTCTGTTCTGGGCAGTCAGTATGTTCAGCAGAGAATTTTTAATACACTAGAAAAGTACTTTTAGTCCTATCCCAAATTTCTTGTGTTCTAGGAAGGACAGTGTTTCCTGTTGCTTTGTGCTTGGCAGCACCAGTAATGTCCTGATGAACATGTAGAATGAGCTGGATCATCAGGAGTTACTGCTCTTCCTCCAAAAAATAACCCGCTCATCATAAATGTACTTGTAGAACTAGAGGTTGACTTTTGACATCTGGCAGCAATAGGCAAAGTAGCCTAGACTGAGGGTAGGAGGTGGTGACATCTTACAAAGCTGAGCAGGGTTCCTACTGTAGGTTGCTGAATCTTTTAGACTAATTTCCTAATTGTACAAAAAATAATGATAGGTAAGTTGCAGAGATGCTTTTTATGCCATCTAGCATAGAAATTTATGACTCTAACATCACATCAGCAGCATCATTAACCGAAGACCAAATCTTGCTGTGTTGCCAACCTGCCCCCATTATGGAGTTAAGAGTGGAAATGTAGATGAAGTGTCTACAGTATTCCTTCATCCCCAAAAGCTAGAATGTAGTCTTCTACTTGATGAACTGGTGAAACAGAGTTTATAATGTTTTACTACAAGAGCATAGGAGTACCTACATTAAAAACAAACAAAAAAAGTCTCCACTATAAACTGCATGGTCTCAGTATGTTCAGGTAATGACCATATGGATAATATATACAATAAGCGTTCCCTATGTTTAATGTTCTTAGGGCATCAAACATGTTTCAACTAGACGTTGAGATTTAACAACTATTTGGTGAATTTAAATGCTTTGAAACAGAGGTCTTTGGAGGAACCTGGAATCAATTACAGTCAACCATTAATAGATACTCCACAGCTGTCTACAAAAATATCTGTTCCAACTTCCGTTAAGTGTGCAACTATACACTTAACCATGAAGCCTCAAAGCTCTGTGTAAAAGTTTCTGATACTCTGTAACCTATATCATTCAGCCTAAAGACAAAAAATCATCATGAAGGATAATATGCAAAAGTAAAATAGGAAAAAACACACATTCAACAATGTCTTGGCAATATCAAGGCTTTTATTAATAGAAAATGTGTAGGGGATCCCAGAAAGTAAGCACTGCCTAACTGCATAGAAAGGCAGAAAACAGAAAAGACTGTTACCAGACTGTGTCAACACACTGAATTTTGGGAGAAGAATCCATGTGACTCTAAACATGACAATGAAGCTTTTAATAAACAATCAGAGGCAAGAAAGATTTTATCAGTATCACAAACATATCAGTAAATGCTGCCAAAATATCCTATTTTCTGTGGCCATCGTCTGATGCTTTTAAAGAAAGTAACCCTGCCTACATTCATTCCCCAAAAGCCCAATTATGCACTGAAGGCTGATATAAATCTCTCTGGCCCCTGCAGGTGAACAGCTGGGAGGATTAAAGCATTTAAAATATGGTGCAAAAAGATATATGGAAATGCAGAAAGCTTTCAAGCCTCTCTTACAGATACAAGCAGTTAACCAGCCGAAGATAGAAATCACAAATTTTAATTTTCAACAGTATGATCACTCTGTCATCAAATCCCACTTATACACTTGTGAGTTGCTAGCCTGAAACATTGTATGCCTTGTGGTCCCAATTGCATTTCAAAGACCAATCCAGAATGGCTTCTCTGAAATACAGATTTTTCTACTCTTATTTCCAGACTAGATTTATTTATTACCAGTTTATTCACCTTTCCAGTTTTTAAGCTAATATTCCCTCTCTGGTAAATGCTTTCTGAAGTAAAATAGCTAATTAGATTCCTTTAGAGTGTACTAAACTACAGATTACTAAACCTAGAAAGAACTGAATTCTAGATTACTAAACACTTAAAACTCTTTTTCTTAATATCTCTCATGCCAGTGACTTGCTAATTTTAGTAGCCATTCCTGGGCTAAAATAATCTTCTTGTAAAATATGGGGCAAAAGCTTTAGTTACTGTTCACTTTCTGAACACTATAATCTCATAACACAGTATAGTTGTCTCCAATATTATCAAGACCAGATTGTCAACTAGACAGCAAGACAAGCACGGCAAAGTTGAGCACATACAATTTTAGCCACTGGCATATATTTTTCCTTTGATGAGAGTTTTCTCTATGATTTTGTCTCCAGGCAATGTTAGAAGATAAATATATCTGTAAAACTTGTCTGTTTTAAAGAATTAGATTCTTCCTATACTCCAAGTATGTTTCAGCATGAAGTTAAAAAGGGAAGTCTTACCAGAAGTTTTCTATTCAGCCAGTTTCCTTTCATCCATAAATCATACCCACTGCAAAGCCAAGACATTATTCAGAATGGCAATAAAAATTGGTTTGTTGTCATTAGATGTGATGATGCTCTGGAAATGGAAGAAATGTGTTCCCTCCATATAGTACATTTAACCCAAACCAATATTTGATAACATAATTATGAAACATCACAGCCTAAAAATTTTCTCAGAAGTAGAAAATGTCTGAAAGTAGGCATTGACGTACCAATCAGATTCTGAACCTGGGCTGAAAGAGTACCATTCTGGTCAGCCTGTCAAATTGAGACACTGAAAATTCTCAGAAAAACACTTAGAAAAATTAATTATTCTGATTTTTCATGTTGTTTTCAAGGAAATAATGTCTAACTCCTTAACAAGTTACAATCACACACGAATTGATTAAGGCAGTAGGTTTTTTTAACTGCCTCCCGATGGCACTGAAATGCTTTGGTTTTAGCAATGTTATTTCAATATGGAAGACATCTTTATGGACCTAGATTAAACTAAATACTAAATACTAAATTTATCATACGAAATTTAGAGCATTAAAAGTACTGAGGGTAGACCTCTATTTCAACTTTCTTTGTTGCTTTGGAAGTTGGTTTTTTTTGAAGGAAATTCTATCATCAGTTGGCCTTTCTTTAAAAACTTTATAAACTTCAAAACAAAAAGGAAGAAGTCAGCTTAATATAGTCAACAAATGGGAGTTGTTTTCTTACTAGAACAACAGTGCATGTGGTCGTGATTGAACTACTAGTATTTACCCTCCACTTGCAACACAGCTTGATAATCTGATGATTACTTGTGTGTAGTCACAAATAAAATAGATGAAGGAGAAAGGGAAGTTATTCATCAAGACTGCATACTGCAATGTGTCAGTGGTCAGTGTATATCAGCATTGCAACTGTTGAAACAAATGCTGATTTGATAAGCCCAAATTGTTTAGGAATGTGTTAAGATATTCCTTTGATAGCTTTGCTATTTTGATCCTTATTTAAAGACTGAATAAAGAAGTGTTTATTATAAAAACTGTTAAACTTTAATTGAAAACATATTCCCTTAACCATGCAGCTAAACAGACTCTAGCTTAACCTTAGAGCTAAGAAAAATACTGTAACTAAATTTGTAAGTTTTTGATGAAATTATCAACTCAGTTATCAAATTGCCTGTTCCCAGTAGATCAAGACTTTCATAGATATTAGGGGTTGGAAGGGACCTAGAAGATCATCTAGTCCAACCCCCCTGCCCGAGCAGGATCACCTA
>JAOEGS010008285.1:95820-114653 GCA_025447755.1 Corythornis vintsioides
GACCTCATCAATGTCTATAAATATGTTAAGGGTGAGTGTAGGGAGGATGGAGCCAGACTCTTCTCAATGTCATCCAAAGACAGGACAGGAGGTAATGGGTGCAAGATGGAGCACAAGAGGTTTAGGATCAACACAAGGAAGAACTTCTTCTCAGTAAGGGTGACAGAGCTCTGGAACGGGCTGCTCAGCGATGTTGTAGAGTCTCTTTCTCTGGAGACTCTTAAGACCTGCCTGGATTTATTCCTGGTTGACTTGGTCTAAGTGACCCTGCTCTGGTGGGGGGGGTTAGACTAGATGATATTCTAGGTCCCTTCCAACCCCTAACATTTGACTTGACAGACTAACAGTTACGTCAGTTATGACAATTTTTGGTCTTACAGAGAATCCACAGAGTTTCTGTACAAATCCAATTATTATTGTTTGAATTCAAACCAAACTTTAAACAAGATATCTGGTCTAGTGTTAAAAAATGAAGAAGTTTCAGAACAAGAGTTACTATACATCAGAACGTCATGCTGACAATTTGTGTATTTACCCTGAACCATGGAAAATTCAAGATAGTTTACATAATCTGAGAGCTAAGGTCAATAAAATTACTGTGCATGAAGTATGTTAAGTTGGCACAGACTATGAGTATGAATGAACAGACATGTAGCAAGTTCATATTTCACTACAATTGCCTCCCCACCCCCCAAGCACTTACTGGAGTATGGGAAATTTTTTTTCTGCATTTAACTCCCTCACCATCACATTGAGCATCCTCTTCTATTCAAAACCTCCCAAATATTTACTTACAGATGACATCACTATAATTTCTGAATGTTTTATTTGATCAAGAGACATAACTCACAGCAATGGACTTTTTCACTCTTAACACTTGACTTTAAAAACTTGGTTCAAGATCTGTGAGAATTGGGGACAAAAACCACTAGATAGTACTTGGACCTTTGAAGGCAATGCTTTCTTTAGCTGAACTAGGAATGTAGGATTTGGTATTCAAAGTAAGTCTTGCTGTCATCATTGACCAAGCAAGTCTGATGTCTTAATGCAAAGCTAAAGCATCAGAGAGAAGATAGAAATGTTGCTGTTACAAACCTCATCTTACTTTGTCTGTGCTGTTCCCTATTACAGTGATTGCATAGCAAGTGAAATAATATGCTTACATGGTATTCTTCACTTCCTACCTGACCTAACTGTTAAAAGGAAAAAAGGAGGGGAGGGGGGAAGAACATTGCTGGCATACAATAAAACTTTTGTATTCTTTTTCCACATACTGCAGCAGTGAGCTATTTTCCATCCTCCCACTCTCACCCAGAAGCAATGTCTGCTGGTCACTTAGATAGCTGCTCATGAGAGACATAAGTAGTACTGAGTTGTTGATTTCAATATTTAATTTATTTACAATACTAGAAGCAATAAGCAAACTGAGCAGTCAGCGGATTAAATACCACTACAAAAAAGCCTGTAGCCTTGAAGTGTAACTTAACCATGCCTTATGTCTCCTGCTTTACACCACAAGCTTTTACATAATGAATGTCTAATGAAGCAGCAATTTGTCTACACTGGCATGGATATCTAGATCAGTTGACGTAATACCTTTGAACTGTTTCTACAATTCTTTTTATTATTAGCAAATCTGGAGTACACTTGGTGACACACTATGACTGAAGCTATTCAAGTTGGCACACAGGCATGGTCTTCTCTAGCACACATCTTTTCTGGGGGGTTGCAGTCACTTTCAGCTATAGGGGTGAAAGGACTTTCTGAATCGAAGAAGACTTAGAGAACACTCCCAGGTGCAAGGATATATGATTTGGAGGACTCATACTATGGGTTTTTAAAGGACTTATCACTGTTATGCATCTCTTTCAATGTCAGTGCAACTGTGAGGGAAATGAAAGGTCAACTATCCTCATAAACTGGGACTATTTAAAGCTAGAAATAATTATTTCTTTAGAATTTCTAAGTCCTAAGTTTATGTCAGCTGTAACATAGCAGAAGATTACATTTTTAAACTTTTTTTTTCATGTTTTCCAAAAGTTGTATTGGGTAATAAATATTATTTCTGATCTGAACTTGATTGGTATTTATTTGGATGTTCAAACACTTCTTGTTAGCATTCAAGACTAACTGCATATTCTAGTGATATGCATGAACCTCCTGAGGTAAGGTTCCATTCCACCACAGTGCTCTCTCTACAATTCACAACAATGTATTAAATAAAAGCTGTTTTTACAGATACCTGGACTAAACCTGAGATCTTTAACTATTTGCAAAATAAATACATGAGAAACCATGAATATTAGAAAATACATGTAAAAAGTTTTCAATCTGCAGAAATATTCTGCAGATCTAGTAAGAAGGCAGACTCAGCAAATGATATGGCATACAACTCTCATCATGGTTGTAGGAAAAAAAAAGTCCTGAGATCTAGAAAACCTCTTCTAATTTCAGCAATAAACATGGTAAGATAAAAACTGTGTCTATTAAAAAACTGTAGTGCAATACTGATGGAATATTGTCAGTCACTGCTCTCCTTTAAATTGATATCTTCTGTTAGAGCTCCCCTCTTGCTCACTGCTAAAATAACCTAGCCAAGTTCTAAGCCTTCAAGTACTCCATAGGCCAGTCAGTGTTTTAAATACAACTACACCAACAGCATTATTAACTTACCATTTTATTGTATCAGGATATTTATTAATTATTTTTTTTACACCCCAGTTTCCACAGTCATGTAATGACAAGAAGAATTCAACAGTTATATGAAATGAAAAAGGTTGTGGGGGATGAGTCACTTAAATAACTCTGTACCAGGTCATGAAGGTAGATTAAAATATAGTTCCATATAAGGTATGTTGCAAATATCTGCTCACAAGCAGTGAGAGGAAGTCTACACTAAACAGTGCTCTACTATCAGATTCCTACAAAAATACAGATGGAAAAATGTTTTCTTGGCAATTGATGCCACCTGGTCATTGCCAACAGATAGGAATCTAGAATAGCTCATTAATACTTGATCAAATTTTCTGTTAGTTTTCCTTAAACTAGAACCAAAATACAGTGACAGACTGCTCAGACCATCTTAAAATAAAAAAAAAAAAAATCCTCATCTTGGTAGGATTATGACAGCAACAATACTGTGGCTCTCTATTACTGTTGGATTTTGATGCCAAGAGTGTTCCTCTAAGACAAAAGAACTTCTTCAAAGTCAAGGGGGAACACATTGCAGGAATGGAACATTTGAAATCAGATTTGTCCCCTGAATTAACAGTACTAAAAGTCTGTTTCAACACTATAAGAAACACACAAAGTACAACATTTAGTTTATAAATTACATAGTTTTCATTTCCTGCATTCTTAACCACAGTGATGTAATAATGGAAACTTTTGTATGTTTATAAGTTAGATGATCCACAATCATTCCCTACAATAAGCACCAGCAATTTCTGAGTATTAAAATAATGATTATATTCTATTACTATGGTTCACTTAAAACTGTAACCCAGTTTTCTCTTTAACAAATTGTATTACATTGGCAACAAGATTTCTTACCTTAGTCAATTGTGTGTGTGACAAATTTTTAACATTCTTTTTGGAAGACAAAATAAATATCCTCTAAATTTTCCTTGTTTGCTATCTCAGCATTCTAAGCAGGTTGCCCTTTTCACAAATTCATGTTGGTTGTCCCTAATTAACTTTTTTCTTTTCAAAATGTTTGAATTACATCCAGTTAGATTCTTTCCCTTTAAACTGCCTTTTATCTAACATCAATCTCCAATTGTTACATTTCATCAAAATTACAATCCCACATTATATTTTAATTTTAACTTTCAGTTCAAGTAGAATGTTGAGATTTACAAGAAAAGTCACTGATGTGAAAAATAATGAGAGGAAAAATACAAAAATCTTTACAAAACTCTATATAAGAAGCACTGTATGATAGGATTAGATCTTAAAACATTCCACATCTGATCAAGACAGCTAGTATGTAAGGTTCTAGAATATTTAAAGGGATCACTTTAGGATATTATTCTGTAATCCCTCGCTTCTTCTTAAATTACTCTCATATCTGTATTCTTGTGCTGGTTAGAGGTATAATTCAATTTGCTCTCTCAGCTTCTGCCATAGATGCCACACACACAACCAGCAAAACTTCTGAAAAGATACAATGAGTATTTTCTCAAAAGAGAGTTCCTCTGAAGGTAAACAACCCTGTGGTTTTGTAGAATAAAACACAAAGCAGATGTGCAAGGTTATATTCTACTCTGCACACTTCTACCTAGTATTCACACATCTGCTTCACGCCCTCAATGCAGTAAGTGCTTTCCAGACACTTGAGATGGGCAGTCTGTTATCTTTGAGAAGGCAGATCAAACTAGATGTGCCATTTAATCAGAATAACCACAGAATAGCTTGCTATTCTGTAACAACTGTACTATGAAGCTCAACAGATGAGATGCAATGAAGAAATTCTGTTTATACAATCTGCTACATCAATTTCTTTTCATAATCAACTTTAATCTTTGCATCCTATGTCTCACACTTAATTTGTTTAATTGGCTGAAGTCTAGAATGGCCTCCAGCTGTCTAGACCATTGAACTAAGAATGCAATGCTGAGCTAGCTCAAAGAATACTGCCCCAGTTTTTGCTCCCAGAGATTTATGTGAGCAGTTATTCACACTGCTGTCTAGTTCGTGTTTGTAAAGTACTTCCTGTTCTACTTGTTTAATTGCCTGCCTTTCATTCTATCCAAGTATTACCTGAGTACCAATGTATTGTTCATAAATTTATATCTGTTTCGCCAACAATTAAGATTTTTCTTGGTGTGGATTTTCCACCATTCTGGCTTTTTTATTCACTTACATGCTGTATTTTATGTCATTTCATGGTATTAATTACATTATTGTGCACACTTGCTCAAGTACAATGAAAGATCTATTATCTTTCTTTCTCTCCCGCATCATATTTTTTTCTTTATTAATGGGTGCATGACCCTATGGTCTAAGAGTAGAAAATTTCTGTATGTTTGATCTTAACTTTCCCATGCACAATCTCTGCTAGAAATTTTACAAAGTGTTAATCTTATTTCCTAGAGTCAGTTCTTTGTAGCACTTAAAAAAAATAGTCAATCTGTGTCTAAGAACTTTGGGATTTTATAACACTCACAGTCATAGATTTTAGTTTTCTTAACCTAAACACAATTTATCATAGCTCCTTAATAGTCTCATAGTTTTTTGACTTTTCAACACAGAAGATATACTTGGGCCATGTACCTGCAGCTTAAGGTGTATGAGCCAACATTCTCATGGTTTCACTTCACAATTTTCATCAACCAATAGTTACTTCGAAATGCCAGTCCCTGAACACTTGAAAAAGTTTCTGTGATAAGGATCTTAAGGCAAACTCATTCTATTTCCCTCTCTTTCTCTCTCCCCAGAACAGAAAAGAGACTTGATCTACTAAGAGACTTCAGCTGTCTTACTCTATCTTCTAGTAATTTGTCAGAGAAGATGTTAGCTGCAATAGATTAAACTTCCAAGTTTAATGAAAATTAACAAGTGTGAAGAGTAATGTAACCCTATTAATGGACTCACTCTATAAAAAAATGCAGCCCAGATCCAAATCTCATTAGAAACTGGAGAATCCATAGAGGGATGCAACAGCATACACACTCTGGGAAGGACACAGATAATCTCAGATCAAGTGTAAGACTCAAGTGCATTAGCAGTCTTGTACCTTGTGGAACATTACCTTCCGGGGTTTTTCTCATCTTTTCATTTTTAATGCAGTATCTCCAGATTGCTTATCTCCCTTCTTGTTTGCAACTTTTATTAATCAATATACATAAGATGACAAAAAAAAGTCAGCTGGAAGTTTGTTTTCTTGGATTTGTATATCCATGAAGTGAGTCACCCTTCCGTATGTCTCTCCTTCAATTATTAAGCAGTAAGCCCTCAATCAAATTTTTAATGTTTTTCTTCTGCTTGTTTTTTATCTTTTGATAATATCTGCCAGATCTCTTTATACCCCTTTTCCACCAGCTCTCCACAAGTTAGGACTTCTATTTTATCTATATTTTCATACTTCCAAATTATATTTACCGGATACAAAATCTATCTTTACACATCCCAGAAAGCTGATCATATTTTCTTCCAGATCATTTTTCTATTTGATCCTTTCCACTCTTCCATTATCACCATATATTGTCAACATCCTGTAGACAGCCTGTTAAAGGGTTTACTCACTTTCATTACATTGTTATTTCTACCTAATTAAAAATGCAAGTTTACCACATGTTAATTGTGCAGTCCTCCCCCCTTCAGTTTTGGTACTCAAGTCTTTCTTGGGCCTTTGCATAGAGTTATTTCCTCTTTACACCTTACATGTTCTCCTGACTAATTTTTTCATCTAAAAAATTCAGGAAGTACCAGTAAATAAATTTAACAAGGCATGTCTCATGTCTGTTTAGGAAAAAAAAAAAATTCAATCCTAGTTCAATATTGTATTCATGTGCAAATTATTCGAGGTGAACATAGATTAGTTTTAAAAGAAATAGTGACTGCAAACATCCTGGCCCCCATAATGAAGAGAAGGGAATTAATCTAAGTGCAGTTATGAACAAGATCAACTCAAATGTCTAAGAAAACCTGGGTAATTCATAACAGGTCATTAATAACACCTAAGAATTTGTAGTAAATTTCCAGAAGTTTACCATTTACTTTCAAAGTGTCAGTTGTTAGGCATAATCAGTTAAAAAAAAAAAAAAAAAATAAAAGAAGCAAAAAGCTAAATCCATCCAATCATTACAAAGTTGATAGCGTACAAAGTAGTGGCATCCAAAAATCTAAGTCTCTGCTTTTGTATAATCCATCACACTTGCTCAGATATTATAAAAATGAAAAGGCACTTGAACTGTGAAGATTATGATAAGGAAAACAGGGAAAACCTAAGTATGATCATGGTGCTACTGGTGAAGTAGTCAGTGAAATATGGACTATGAAACTCAGTGCAATTTGTTACTATATTTTGTGGCATAGAAATACTAAAAATGAAATTAAACTAATAGCCACAATATTTGTGTCAGATTCTAATGAATTATCATTTACATTAAAATATTGCAAGAAAGAAGATACATCATGTTAAAAATCCACGCTTGTAATCAACAGATTCTGTTCACAATATTTGGTGTGCTCATTATTTTTTTCTTTAATAGTACAGTCCTTCCCAGGAAAAGTGTCTTGCAAAGGAACAGCAGGGCTTTTGAAGCTGAGGTCCCTCTCTCTAAGTGAAACTACCAGAGTATTCCTAATTCAGGTCTAAACTAAGCTATTTAATACATGACAAATACAAAACTTGTTGCTCTATGCTGATTAAAAACAAATAAACAAACAAACAAAAAAGCAGTGAAATAGATTTATCTGGAGGTTAGTAAAATAAGCAGGAAGTACAAATGTAAGACCAGTAATCTGCAGCCCTTCGAAGATACGTAAGGAAGAATGGAGAAAGGAAACCTGCATTTCAACAACATTGTGATGAGCTATGAATTTCCCAAGATTTCAAGGGAATCAACCAGGAAGAAAGTGAAGGATTTTGCAGAAACTAAAGTTAGCATACACAAGTATGCTCACATACTTAAAGAGCTTGCCTGCTGGGAACATGAAATCAAAAGCAGTCACAGGACATAAAACATTGCTGGCATACAAGTCCTTATAGCTCTGAATGTTACTACCACACTTCGAATTTCTTTTGAATTAGGGGCTTACTCCAAGCAGCTGCTTTACAAGATTCAAAGCTTTATTTAGTTTAGATGTTAAGGCATCCCCATCTCTGGGGAAAACCTGCCAATTTTACTAGTATGTACATCATCTGGGCTCTCTACGATATGGAAATACAGATAAAATCTAAATGGATACCTAGACACTTCGACCCAACATAGTACTCTTTTCACTTTCTGCTGAAGCCAGTTGCTATTTAAAGCAACAATATAAACCAGAAAACAGTTTCCATATATCATCTGGGAAGAAAATGATCTGCAACAATTACTAGGAAAATTTCTTTCCTGTTGCTCAAGATAAATATCAGTTTTGGCTGTTATTGAAGAGCTGTAAGTAGCTAAATAAAAAAAAAACCTGCATAATGCATCTATTATGAACACAAAACCCATAACCATTACTCCCCAGTCTTTACAGGGAACTGTTTTGCCAAGTCTTTTTCTATGGCTCTGAGGAGGACATGAAAACAACAGAATAATGCTGTATCCCCTAATACCATAGCTTGATTGAAAAACAGGCATGTCACAATAAATTGAGGTGGTGGGTGTCTTTTTTTTTTTTTTTTTCAGATAGCTAATGCTTACTGACATAATGAGAAGCTGGCATTTAGATGTAAATCCTAAATTCTATGACATATGTTTTATTTTGATTATTTCCCCCCTCCCTGATTGGCAACAGACTGGCAACAGAAATGGCATCAACACATTTTTGGCATAGCCATGACAGATTCCACATTACAATTAGAAAAAAGTCCCTCCCAAAACTGCATGCAACATTTTCTCTTTGAGACCAGTTAAGGTCTAGTGTATCACAACATGACATGTCAGACTTTCTATATTACTGAATTGAATACATAAGATCCCCAAAGTGTTGCCACAATGACTAAGACTGCAGTCCATGGATTTGAAGTTCAGAGGGATAAGGAGATCACCTGATTTGATAATCTGCATAACACAAAAGAAGCATTTAATGTATCACTATAATGACTGGGGTTTCAAAAATTTGGAGATGAAGGAAACAAGCAATACTCCTGTTTCTCAAAGGTACAATAAGATACTATCCAAAAGTAAGAGTTAGTCATGGAGAGGCTGTAAGAGAAACTGCAGAGAAGATGGATACAAAGTAATTTAAAATACTTTTGCTAACTTAGCATCCCAAATCAGCAAACAGTACAAACACACTGTATTTTAGGTTGTCATGGTAATAAGCACCAGAGTAGAAAACTTTCACAATAGTTTTTTGTTTGAAGAAAAAACCAAACCATTACTGTAACAAATTCCCTGATGCATTCTCTACATCATATAAACAGAAAGCCGGGTCAGAATATACAAATAAAATATGGGTTGGGTACATGAATAACCTTTATCTTTATACCAAAGTACTTGGCCTGACCCATCAAAAAGTTGTTTAATTTCACAAACTGCTATTTTATCACAACTGTAAAAAAGGGAGAGATAAGCAGGTAGGTGTTTCCTTTGATGCACATGTTATCAACTAGAACAACTTCTTAGATGTAATAAGAGCAGGCTAGGACAAAAGGTGCATCTGAGAAAAGTGTTATGCATGTAGATGGCTGCTTCTCTTAGCTGAAGTGATGGTTTTGATCTGCAGCACACTGCTGACTATGAGCATCTCACTGAAAGAAAAAAAAGTTCCTAAGGCTGATGTCCTGTGTTGAACATAAAATTGATTCACTGTCATGTTTCTCAAGCTTGATGGAAATGTGTGGCTTTTTAGCTCATCTTATCATACCATCACCCTAGGTATGCTTGCAGGATCACATCACTAGAATGAGAATGATACAAAGAACAGAATTTGTCACATCACCCTAACTTAGAGATTTACAAAGCCACAAAAAAAATTGTTATCTTAGTTAAGCTTTAGCTTTTTTAGAATATCACAAAATAAATTATTAACCCTTTCTAATATTCTTCAGGCAAATTTAAACCCTTTTGTGATCCTATCAGGAGCTCTCATGTCACCAAAGAGTATTCCTGAACTGCACCAGACAATCAGAAATTTTCTTTGTGGAAAAAATACCCAAACCAAAACCCCCTAATTCACCTACCTTCACATTTTTTATTCACATCAGACAACTCAAAATTCTTGAAACATCCCTTTTCCTAGACAGAACTGAAAATAGAAATGTTGATACTTGTACATTATTTTAACCTAAAGTTTTAAGGTTGGATATTATCAAAGTGCTGTAATAACATATTTTATGAGTTGTCCAGCTTGAAATTCTTCACATCTCTGTAAATTCTGGACACACTTTTGTCTTCTTTCACATAGCTTAACGGGAAAGCTCTACCATACAAAGAAATATAAAAGAAATAAAAGTTGCAAGAGAAACATGGGTAGACTGGACGATAGACAATCATGTTTACAAATAACACTGATGATTAGGTTTGAAGAGAGCTGACACACATAGTTAGATACCTGTCATTGGCATGTTTCAGTGCTACTTTAGTAAGCACATAGACAAGTAGATACAACAGTAAATATATGCACTATGACAAGATCAGTTCAGGGGTGTAAGAAGTAGGTGATCAAGCATAATTATATTTTCAGCATGATTAATTGTCTATCATGACAAAAGGATATAAAAAAAACCCAAACCACCTTACTCTGACAAAATGAATTCTGCAATATTATAATTAGTAATAAAACATCTTCTGAGCAACTTTACACTTCAGGCAGAAGGACAACATTGAAAACTTACTTTCAAAAGTAATTGTTAAACCTTTAAAACACCCCAGTAATTATTCAAGGGTACCCATTATATCAGAAACTGGTATCAGAAAGTATTTCCCTGATGTAGAAAGTAATTCTAGAAATAACTGAGTTCCTCCTTCTTCCTACACTATGATCTTTAGATAAAATTTATTCCATTTGTAAACATGTCTTCAGTTCCAAGAATTAATTTTCTACAGCATGTAATCAAACTTCAATTTGAGCATTACCATCAAAGAAACTGGATAACTTAAATTTACAAAGAATTTTAGGTGCAAGTGCCTTGATTTGATAGCACAAATGTCAAAATAAAAGCCAGGTTTCTGTTGATATGATAGAGTTATCACGAAGAGCAACTGAAGAAAAAGTATGTATTTTATTACAAGGGCAAGCAGATGCAACACTGAGTACATAAAAGGAGTAAGATCTGTTGAGTAAGGTGACATTTTTATATAGTCACCTTTCAAAGTAGAATTAACATTTTAAGGGGTTTTGCATTTGTTTTACCTAAAAGCCTCTGTGATGAAGTGCCAATATCAACTTCCTTTTCTCTTTAGTTGCCAGTTTTATTTGATTTCTTTCTTCAGATATGTGCCAACCAGTTTCAACTTGTTTAATAACTTTTTTTTTTTTTTAATCAGCTGCCTTGCTGGAATGTACAACTGATGCATGTGTGGGCGTGTTTTATAATACATGCAAAAACTACATTAAAGCAATATAAAGGGTCTGGTTTATGCCTATAAAAGCAAGGATATTAAGCGTTAAGGCAAAATACTGGAGCAGACACCTATTATAATAGCTCAGAAAAACAACCACATAACTTGTATAGAGAGTGTTAAGTGGAAGTGCTCTGTTCATTTAATACAGTTGTGGTTTATATACTTGCACTGTAAAACTAATGGAATATCACAAGCCAAATAATTCTTTAAGGGAGTTAAATTTTCAAAATTGTAAAAGATCATAGTAAGTAATAAAATAATGAAATGCAGTACCTTTTATGGTTATATATATATATTTCATTGTGTACTGAAGTGAAGTTCTTCCCAATCAAACTATTAAGATGTTGATGAGTGCAATCCAGCAAAACAGTAAGACATGGATGTCAGCTTTGGATATGGTAGTAAAGGAACAAGAATGGTATCCTGATCTGGAGAAACATTAAGGTTTCCTAATGAAGTTCTGGCTACAAAAGCTTGCCTGTAAAAGCTAGCCCTCTAAGTTGACATAAGCAGCAATTAGAAATCCCTTAGGAAATGTCAGTTCTGTCATCTGATCTTTATGTTACCTTGTGACTAAAAGAACTATAGGATGATAGCAGATGTTCACATAAACCTAATGATACAGTTCCCCAATAGCACACACATCCAGCTAACATTTGAGCACAATAACTGTAACTTCTTGTTCTTATGATATAAACTACTTGTAGCTCACACAAGGACAAGACAAAGCTCTAACATCTTACATGTTTTCCCCCAAACTTCCCATTGTCTTCTCACTCTCTCAAGAAACATCAACAAGAATGGGATATTTTATCAGTTGTCAAAAAAACCCCTCAAATAAGCATGGAAGTCTTCCAGAAGGAAGGTGTTCTTCCTTCTGAAAGCCTTCCATGCTTATTTGAGGGTTTTACTTTCTTTAATTTAAACTCTTTCAGTAAATATAAGGTATCTTCCATCAAAGTCATTTTAAGAGGCCTCCAACTCAGTAATTCTGCTTGCCTCTGCCTGCCTCACTAAAAGAGTGAATTTGATAGGATTTTAATAAATGATGTTCAAGCTTGCCTAAACCCAATTGAGGATACAGGAACAAAATAAAATGGTAGTCTGTGGAATTTTTAAAAAACTTCTCTGGTTTTGGCTTTGTTTGCCTTTTTCTGTCAGTCACTCAACAGTGGATCTAAGAAGTAGTAACCTGAGATTTTTACTCATGCACTACTTCAGCAGAACTCCACATGGAGTTCATAGGAAGGTCTCAGGGGATGTAAACCAACCAGCAGTTGGCCCAAATTGGCCCTTCATGTTCACATAACCTCCTTTTGTAAAAAAAAAAAATAAAAATTTTCCTAAAACAATCTTTCGTGATTGCCGACACCAACCCAGAAAACTGAAAATATGTACCAACAAAAGAACCAGTCTTAAAAAGTTGTATATGTTCATCTGTTAGAGTACTAAGGCTTTATGGACTGTTATTTTTAAACCCCTGAATACTCAAGAAGTCACAGCATAGTTTAAAAAGAAGAGGAATTTCTGCAATATTATATACCCATTCAGATTCCACATATTCTTTGACATTTCTTGCCTTTATAGACCCAAGGTTGATCATTTATGGGTCTGTTTATAAGCCCTTGGCATACTTTGGCAGTATTTGATGACTGTGGCTGTATAAGCAACAGCACTGAACTAATACCAGACCCACAAGCTCATCTTTGTACTCTGCTGGTAACTAACTCCTGCTCTGACTTTTGCCCAATATTTGAAATTTTCACAACAACTTGACCACATGAATCTCAGTTGCTTGAGCACAATGCTTTCTGCATCCTACTGTGCAAGGGCGCAAACCCTTATGACCTAAAAGTACTCAAACAGAACACTTTGACATAAGAATTATAATTTAAATCAATCACAAAGGTTCACAGAGAAACCCACTCTGTTCTCATGACAGTGGACTAAACCTAAAATGGCTTTAGTTCAGTCAGATGTATTAACACAGGAGTTAGACTGACATTTCACAAAACAATCCTCCTTTATGTTAGTTTATTGTAATTTGATAAAAAAATACCTAACCATCCTTATTTAAGTGTTCTTCCTCCCATAATTACACTTCTTTGACCAGCAAAGTGACAACTCACCAGTGCTAACTCAAACCATGCTCAACCTCTGTACTGTTGAAATATAATGTCATATGCAGCTTGTAAAGTGTCTCCCCAATATCCATACCAAATCCTCATCCCAATCAATACTTAGTTGTGACTATTGTTACTAACACTGAAGAAGATACAGCTATAACAAAACAAGATTCCAGATGTAAGAAATTAAAAGCATGCTTGATATAAGAGGGACTAAGGTTTAATGCACATTTCAGTCTTGTTAATGTCAGAGTTCAATTTATGTCACAGCTATCAGTATGTGATGTTCATCAAAAACAACTTTTAGTTTTTGTGTTTCAGTGAAACAAAGTGGAATGAATGAATTGACACTGAGAAGGTCAGCTTAGTTTTCTTAACTACAGATTCCTTCCCAAATTTACATTTTCTGTTTGCGATAGTGTAAAATACTTATGTTGATGTATACTAAATACTGTGTCATATAACAATATACCTATTTAAATGACAGAATGCAAAATGGATGGAAATAAAAATCTCAAGCAACTTCATGACATGCAGACCACTTATTTTTTCCGACTTCACTTCAAAATATGCATCTTATTTTCTAAATTACATAAACAAAGATAGATTAATTAAAGACCTTATTTTACATTTAGTTTTGTGGAACTCAGAAATGAGTTCATGGATCAGCACCTTTCTTTTTGTTAATGAATGCACAACATTTCCCACTTTCTTTCATGAACATCTTATTTTGATTCTTCAAAGCAAACCATTTATGTTTCAGGAGAAGACAGAGAGTACTCAGGGATGGATTGGTCTTGTGTCTAGACCAATATGCTTATTTTTAAAAACTCTAGTCATTGTTATTCAAACATTTTTTATCAAAGTAGCCTATACCCTGAACAGCAGATTGATTCATGGTCACACAAAAAAAAAGAGCTGCACAAGGCTTTTCCTAAAAAAACATTTTGAGTGAAAGAACCTCCAGAAAGAATAGTAGTCAACAACAGATTGCAGATAAAAGAAGAAATAATCCATAAAACCTATCTGCAAAACAAAAATAAGATATAATTTTCATGTAGAAGCTTATAACACTTTTCCTACTAGACAAAACACTGGTATTTTAACTGTGGGATAACTGGAGAGTGGCAGGGTTTCCTTAGCTTCCCTGAGACCAATGCAGGGGCTATGCTGAACTGAAAACTGAAAGATAGTAATAGTTAAAAGCAGAAATGCACCTCTTATCTTTCCACTATCAGTTGAAGCTCTGACCCAAGATAACTGGGCTTGAAAGGATGGAAGTGTGGCTTGACTATCATGCTGGAAACAATAGAGAATTAGGCTCACAATATCAAGCAACACATCTGATTTTTTTTTCAGAATGTGCTTCATACATACACTCCATAAATCCAAGGACCCTACAGTGAAAATCTGACAATTTAAGTTCCTTATAAGATGTCACACAAAGCATCCCACATCAAGTGTTTAGTATCTTGATCAGTGCTTACCTAGCATTATTATTCTTTTGCATTGGAAATGAGATTTAATCATATGTTAAGAAAAGTTTAAGGGCTCATTGTCTAATGCAAGCAGCTTGAAACCTGAGACAGAATTCAGAAACATATTAAAGAAAAAAAAAAAAAAGGCTTAATAAAGGTCAAGGATTCAGATAAAATTTTGAAGTTTTGGCATAAGTGTTAGGTGTATGAGAAAGTATTCAAAAGGACTTTAGTCGCATTAATGCTCAAGTAAGATCAATTTATAGTACTAAACACATCTGTCCTAATATCTTTAGTAACTATGTTTACATAACAAGCACATTCTGTCACAGATTATTATATAACTACTATTACTAATTCAAGGACCTGAATTCCCCAGGAAATTTTATGGACCCAAACAGTATTGTACAGTTTTTCATAAGCATTTATGGCAGAACTTCAACTACTTCCTTGCTAATGAAATGTTCAGTTTTTTCTTTCCATGTTTATCTTAAAAACATTAATTTTCAAAAATTAAAAACATGTGACAATAACGACTTCTGCATATTGCCAGAAGTAAAATGCAGTCTTTATAATATGAAAGATTAATATAAATTTACATTGCAGTAAATCAGATAAATTCACAACATGTTAGTTTCCACAATCAGAACAGCAAATGGTAAACCTTTTATCAAATAGCTGTTCACAGCCCAAAGAGACAGAGAAATCTGTTCTATAAAACATACAACATATTTATATTTTTTTTTTAGCTCAATCTGATCAAACAACAAGCTTTCTTAAAAAACAGGTCAGTACTATGGCCTCTTCAGCTTACCCAAGTAGTTTCCCCTAGTGCAGGATGTTGGGCCCTAAGGATTTTCATACGTGAAACACCACCAAGGTAAGACTATTTTTAAAGAGTACCATAAATAATAGCTAAGACTCAATTCCCACATGAACAGCACAGAATACAATTCTATTAGACCTCTCAAATACACAGTCATTGTCATAATTTAGGGTGTCTAGACTGACAAGGAGATTTAAATTTTCACTGCATGCAAAATCTATTATATATTAAATTTTAGAAACATACCAGATCCACACATAATTCTACATACACACACAAATAGCGTCACAAGGATATCTGCAAGTAACACTTTAGCAGAATTGAAGAATTAACATTCATCATGTTCAAGTCTGTTGACTGTGCTCATCTCAGACTCCCCAGCAAAAATCTTGTCCCCAGAACAGCTTTTTATTTGCAAAACTACTTTTTCTTTAATGCCTCCAACTCAAACTACACACATGCACACAAAATTCCATGTGCAGCAGGTTTAAAATGTGGTATACATGACAAGGAACATAGGCAATACGGCAACTTGTCTAGATGGATCTTAAATTCACTCCGAAGTTTTGCTGTTGCCTACAGACAATGCAAAAGTGCACGCAAGATTACAAGCCAGTAACGGAGAAGAGGGCAAAAAACCATTCCAATTCGCCAGATTTTCTTCTGTGGAAGTTTTGTTTTGTTGGTTTCAAAGGTTTGTTTGTTCGTTTGTTTTGTTTTGATGGCGAGTGCACAGGTGCCAGCTTTTTAAACCTCTCTAAAAAACAAAGGTCAAAAGCTGGAAGCTGCTGAACTGCAAAGTGTGTCAAACTGTGGCTGAATGTAGCAGTGTGCAGCTAGAGAGTATGCTGCCCAGCTGGGGAGGGAGCATAAGCATGCTATGGGCCTTGGGGCTGCAGAAGGCAGCCTGGCATTGTGTGTACATGGGGTGGCGACTGCACTGCCAGTGCTGCCTGCAGCTGAACTCCACAAGCAGATGACTGATTCCTTAACCCAGCTGTCATCGCCACGTGTCCGCATCTTCTCCCAGCATGCCAGAGGTTTCCTCTCCCCACAATCTGCTGGCATAACTGCTCCGGTAATTGTTTGCTTACTTAGTTCAGTTAGAATAATCTGAGCAAGCTTCAACATCAGTAGCATGCTTTTTAAATTCTATTAAAAATATTTTTAAGCCAACATATGGAATGGGGGTGGGAAGCAAACACAGGTTATGCCACGGCTGGTAACTTGTAGCAGGGGCAGTGGTGGTGAAGTTTGGGACCGGGAGGCAAGCAAGGTGAGCAGAGACTGAGTTAGGGTTGCAGGGCAAACTCTCCATGCCCAGTTGCAGGAGAAAAGGGCCAGGAGCCAGAAACAGGGAGAAGGAGAAGAAGAGAAAAGGCTGAAGCTCACTGGCATGTACCCACAGTGACCCAGTACCAGCAGGATGATTTAGGGTCTTCAAAGTTAGGCCAGGCATAGGACTGGGATCCTCAGCAGAGCTGTCAGGACAACACCACCACATCCTATAGCTACAAGCCTTCCCCAGCTTGCTGAACATCAGAGGAATTTGTGGCTGATAACATCAAAGAGCCGCACTGTGTTAGACCTCATCTTCAGGAGGAACCATCAGCTAATATGAGTCACTGAGCACAAAACAATACAATTAGCACAAAATCATACAGTTAGCACCTCGTGACCAACACTTTCCTTATTGCTGGCTATGATATTTAATAGAGTACTGTAAAAGTATGATCTAATACATTGTGAGATTTGGGATATAGTGTTACTGTGGTTATAACCTCCTTTTCTTTCTTCCTCTTGCAAAAGAAAAATAGAGTAGGAGATCATATTGTCCATAGATATTAATTGGTCCAACTCTGGATTATCTTAACATCATTATTTTTCTCCATAGTTGATGAAGGTTTATTAAAGGTTAGAAGAACATAAATGGTCCTGGGTAGACAGGCTGGGGCATTACCTTCTTTTTGAGAATTTAAACGGCAAACTTCAGAGGTCCAATTCCCACCTTGGGCTGCTTACTAGGTAACTTTAAAGCCGTTACAACTAGATTTATTCTACCTTGCCAGACAAAATAGACATGGAATTAACTGGACTTGTCACAAATGCCCTTTCTTTTTTTTTTTTTTTTTTAATATAAAGCACCTTACCCAGTTGCCAAAATATATTTAAAATAGAACATTTATCAAGAACTTCATATGGCCCACATCACTTCTGTGCACCTATCTGAAAACAATGAAAAGAAGTAGAAATCAATTTAGGAATATGGTTGAGTTATTTTAATCTATGAATAATATATGAAACTGCCTAGGGAGGATTTTAAAAGGGTATTTGTTGACATGGGTAAGAAATTTTGCACTAGTGAAAACAATGCAATCTTCTTTGGATAATAAATCATTTTATTGTCCAGTTTAAGTATTGTAAAGAAAAACAAAGAGACTGAAATTACTGGCTCAGTTTAGTAATTATGACATTGAACATATCAAAGTAAAAAAATAAAAGCCCAAACAATAGTGGGAGATGAGAGGTCTGGTCAGGTTTTACACAGACTATCCAAACAGCTGGAAAAGATGTTGATTCTCTGAGGGAAATTTGTAATGTATTTGACTCATGTTTTTGTGGAGCTAAGGAGTATCCTACGGGACTTAAAGGAAGGATCATATGCCAAGAAGTTAAGAACATTATCTGGAAAATTACAGTATTTTAGTAGTTTTCCAATATAGACAGCAATAGAATCTAAAGTTTAAAAAAAAATAGAGAAAAAGTAAACCAAGAACTAGTGGGGTGGTCAAAATGAGAGCTTAGCTATTGATTCTTCTGCTTTGTTTTCACAAAATACAAGTAGACTCGTGTTTTCAAAAATTAGATCTCAAAAGGTTTTATTTTATTTTTGTTTTTTGCAGGATTAAATTAAATTTTAAAAAAGTTTAACAATTCTTCCTGATTTTCACAGTTTTACACCTATTAAAATGACAGAACAGAAATAAAATTTGACATTAATACTGCCCTTATGGGCTTAATTTTTTCAGGTCACATATGTACTGCACATTGTGACAGACTCCTCTTAATATGTGTAATACTGTCTCCACAAGTAAATGTGTTTTGTAAATGTGTTTTGTAATTATTATGGCTTTAATAGTATATATTTAATATATTTTCAGAATATTTTTAGAGATTT
>JAOEGS010008285.1:114659-129777 GCA_025447755.1 Corythornis vintsioides
CAAGTATTTTATGAAACTGGTAATTTTGTGTCTTTCTGAAATTATGTTGTCTTGTCCTGGAAGCTAGCTTCATGTAAATAAAGATGGAGCTGAGAAGCTCACACTGTCACTTTTCCACATAAAAGTTGTCTTACCAACAGTGACTGAAATTTGTGGTCTCAAACCAAGATGACTAGTGTGCATTGTCTTATTAATTGATAATTATTTACTAATTACTAAATTAGTAATAAAAGTAAATATTCATAAACTAGTCCAAGTTACTGTTTCTTGTCCCAGTGATAAGGTTTTGGGGTTTTCACATCTATTCTAGTGATCCAGAACTTAAACTTTGGGGGAAAAATGAAATATACCAGGTAATTTCATTTTAAAACACACCTTGATTGAAAGGAGCCAGTGATAGACAAGCCTCTGTAAGAAGGGATGTGCCTGGTGTACTCAACTGGTCACAAGGCCGGAAAGGATGTGTTGGGCATCCCTGATCAAGCCAAAGACAGCTTTCTACACAATAAACTTTCATTTTCCAGCCTCCATCTGCACTTTCAGAGACAGGCTGGCCAGGAGGTCCACATCATCACATGGGGTGCTCCTGGCACAGCTGGAATCCTCTAAGGTATGTGGCTAAACCTGCTCTTTGCTGGTGGAGACATACTTGTGCACTAACCAGACATGTGGCTCAGAGGCCAAAGTATCACTGGAAATACACTAGCAATATTTTGGAAAGATGAGCACACTGAATGAGGTTGTAAGAGCCTGATCCTGTTCCCAGAAAAAATCAAAAGTGTTTTTGACATGAATTTTATTTGGAGGACACAGCTCTGTAGAAAAGTAATCAAGTTCAAAAATGTTTGCAAGCTAACAGTTTTAAGGCTGAATCATGAACACATCCAAACCTTCAGGGAAAAATTCTGCTTGCTCTCTTAGTCCAAAAATGACAATTAGAGTTGAAGTGACACAGTTGAGCAGATACACACACCAGTTAAAAATTCAATCCAGAATCCAGAATACAGCAGCCAAATGAGAAGTCCAAAAGATGTCCAGATCAGTCCAAAGAATTTATAACACACAAACTGCACTTACTTAAAAGTTATAATAAATGTACAAAATCATGTTAATATACACGCCAAAAAAAAGTAATTTAATTTACCAGGATATGAAATTATGAACCATTTCTACAGCAAGTTTTTTGAATTTGAAAAAGTCTGGAATTGGTTTTTAACTTCATATTGAAAAATTACAGACTGATCAATAAAATTTTGAGTAGAAGCAAGTATGAAACATGTAATAAGAAGATTTCTGTTATAAGTGGAAGTACAGTCTATTTGAACACCACAGTTTATTTTTTTTCCCCAACACCAACATAAAGGAATGCAGATTCATAACAAAATAATTAAAACTGCAATGGTTTTCCTATGTTCTTAATTTAAAACATATCTCAATTTTGGATCTGTTACAGAAGCAGAGGCAGGCTTTTAAAGATTAGTTTAAACCCTTATGCACAAATATTTCTCCATTTCTGTAATCAGGCAAGGCTGTTTTAAGACAATAAGTCATGACAGGTAGCACATTTGCAGGAGATCAGTGAGTCCCTTGGTTGTTCTGTAAGACTCAGGTCTAAAGGCAGAGTGATATCAACCAGCAGAGAAGTGCAGTAATCCCCTGGGACTAGCTGTCACGTCTCATTGTCATTATGAACGAAAAATGGTAAACAAGGAAGCCAGTCTGCAATTTGGAATTTATGGATGTTAATGAGTATCTCAGATCCAGTCAGACAGTTCGTTTTGGATCCTTTTTCAGATTTCATCGGCTGTTTCAGAATGGTCCTTCAAAACTTATTAAAAATGCCACTATCATTAGGTAATATGAAAAAAACCACAAAATGTTAACACAAACACACTCTGAAAACCTGAGGAACACACATTCCCTGAAAATTTCAGCTCTTTCCAGTGGGCAAATAATCCAGGGATGAAAAAAAAAAAAAAAGAAGAGGGAGAAAGGAATTTAATTCATAAAGGCACAAAAAAGAATGACCCAAGAGGATTCTAAGCACTGAATTTAATGTATTTCTGGTTTAAGCTACACAGACAAAAATGAGGTATAAGAAATCATACATTGTGAATTATGCTAAAGGAATCCTTCAGAAAAATCCCAAGACAATTACACAAAAAGATAATGAGGATAAGATGAGACAATTTAAATGCAGATCGCCCAGACAGACACCCTCTCAGTTGTTTAGTAAGTCCAGACAGATGGCTCTTGCAGCAGTTCTCCTACCCTGCCTATCCTTACAATAAAAGTAATCACTTGGATGAAGAATAACCTAAAGTCAAAACCCAGAAAAAAAAAAGAAAAAAAAAAAAAGGTCCTTCTTAAAAAAAATCTTCCCTTAAAATTAATTTAAGGATTATATAAAAAAAGATTGCAACTAGAGCAGGGGGATATCAATATCTATATCTATGAAGAGAGAGAACCACTAATGATTTATAATGAGTGTTGGTACCAGACGGGAGTAGGGTTGAGGTGGCAGTGGATAATCAGTTCATATAAGTGTCTTGGGCTACAGGTCATATATAACACAGTATTTTTTTTTTATGGGCGAGATTTACTTGCATGTCTATTTAACCCTTTGCTGCATGCCTTGATACACCTATGCTTCTTCAGACAACAGTGCTGTTTCATATATGTTGCTTAACAGTATCCAGGCACTAGGCTGCAGCTGGAGTTTTATAATTTATCAGAAAGTATTTCCCCGCAATAAAGTTAAATTTTCCATGATTTTTTGAACAGCAAAGGCAAACAACCACTGAACTACTTGACAAAGCCTTAAGAGTAGTCCGTCTGTAAAACAAAGTTGAGCATGTCACAGTGCAGCATTTACCACCACCACCTGAGATTCAAGTAAGTAAACAAGTTTTGTCTGAAATCACATTTAATTTTCTGGTGTTGTGGAAACCTGTCACTACTCGCCCATTCAATACATTTGCCTCCTTGCAGATAAACTCAGGTGCTCTATGTTGCATGACTCAAATCAATTTCAGAGCAGCATGCCAGTGAGCTTGAAGTTGTGAAGCCATTCTGATTGAAGGGCATGAGAAGCAGTTTCCTCCTTTCTGTACACTATTTCCCTTTTGAAAGTTGGAAGAGGAAGAGAGAGCATGACATTGCAGCTATAATATATTCATGTCACCAGTGAACCCCCTGCCCACCAAGAATATATCTGTAGACCCTCCATCTAACAGATACCTTCGCCATACTTACACATCCACAAGCTGAGCAGAGCTCAACTGGAGAGCAGTTTTTTTTTCTGACTCAATCAACTGAAGCGACTCGTATGAGCCAAAGAAGCAATGAGTGAAAATAAGAGATTGAATGTCATGTAGCAGTCTTGCAAGTCTCTACTACATATTAATTTACACCTCCAGATCATCAAAGCAGCCACTGCCCCAGCTGAGCATGTCCCAAAACCTTGCGACTGCTTCCTTTGGAAACAATACTGATTAAGAAGTTTGAAGATATGGGGCGACACAGTGTTGCTCCACATCTACTCACATTTAGACAATTCTATGGCAACATGAAAATAATCTGATCCAAATATAAATATTCCTATGAGGTACCAATAGAAGGGACCCAAGAAGAGACTAACTTTCAAAAATAATCCTATTAATAAATTACATCAAACCATAGTGCACACTAAGGAAGAAAAATATATTTGAAGCACTTCAGGTATAATTACATTAATTATGATTAAAACATATTAAATAATTCAAATGTATTATAACATAGCTTTCGGACTTAAAAATTACTATGAATGATCCAAAACAGGACATGGGACTTGATATTTGTACATGTGATTTTATTATATCTAGATCCAAGATATCACAGAAAGAATAACAAAACATTTGAAGGATGCAAAGTAGTAATGCTTGAATGTGGCATATCCCAGCTCTTACACAGAACTACACATAGTTACAAGTGTCTTCCTCTTCAAGATCTCAGATATAAATGCATCCAAGGGGAATCAGATATCTTCTTCCTTAGCAGCTGCAGTACTTTTTAAAGTTACGATACTGTAATGTTTCAACTGTCATTCCCCCCACATACATTCACTTGAGCAAAATAAAGTAGCTAATTGTACAAACACCAGTACAATTCAACTCAAATAAAAGGTTACTTTAAACTGTTTTCCTCATTAGATTACACTAGCACATTTTACTTTGCTCAGAAAACAAAGAGGAGTACTCATACTGCTGGATATGTCATTGCAGTTCAGGGCCAGTAGTCAATGTTTTGTGGAGTAACATCAGAAACAACCTGTGACTGTTCCACACAAAAGCTGATATGGTTCCATTTTAATTTTAGTTGTTGCAATTATATTTTCAAATTAAAGACAGTAAGAAAGATTTTTGCTTCATCAAAGCCACTTCTCTTCATATCAGGAAACAAAGCTATTGTCAAAAAATCACATTTCAAAGGAAAAATAGTAGTAACATTCCTAAAAGAATTTATAATCAGCATCTTTATCATGAGTCCTGTGAGTCCAGGATTTTAGGAAAAATACAGCTAAGAGTCTATAATGGCTAAAGCAAAAACTTTGATTCAGAAGGCATTACTATTTCAAATTTTTCTCCTATCTCCAATATAGAATTATATTTTCTTGAACTTCTGATATTTGCTTTATTAACAGCTTTGAAAAATATCTGCCAACAATCATTCTTATTGTGTGGGATTTTTTTGGAAGGGGGATGGGGTGTTTTTTTCTGTAGAGTTTTGTGTTGGTTGTTTATTTTTTTTTTAATTGTTACCATAAATCAGGCTCTACAATGGTAAATGTATACATAGTGGGCACGAAATGAAGTTCTACTGGCTTGAGAAATACTAGCTAAAGTGCTCCTAACACTGTATTTTTTCCTCTTAGAAGAGGCAAAAATCTTGCAAATGGTAGGAGCTGTGCAATGTCTGATCTTCCTATTTAAATAAAAACCTTTATTCCTAACTTCAAGAATGATTAACAACTTGCCAAAGGCATATAACTAAGGACTTGAGACAAGCCTTGTAGGGAAAACTTGCCTCTAGTTTTTGATCACTTTGACTTAATCAAGCCACACAGCATGCTCTTGTCAGAGATGAGCATGGTATTTGCAGACACAGAGAGTCACAAGAAACAAAAGCGGAGTTACCGAATGGAAACTGTCTAGACAGTCAGCAGAAACTTGAGCATTAGCAGGAGGCATCAGCATGCCTCTGAGCCATTGCAAGAGAGGATTTTGCTGTTTCCCTAGAGACACTCTTCTATGAAGCAGACTTTCCACCTGTGAACAAAATGCGGAATCACTCCTCAGCTTTCTAAGCACTTTTATCAGGTCAAACCTACTGTGTGAGCTCAGGCCTCACGTGTGGGCAATCAAATACCCCTTTTGAGGATGCAGCCACAGCACTTACATAGGCCATGCAGCTTGGCAGCTGCTGCAGCAGCATGCACAGAGTAAAAGAGTTCTGAGGAAGCAAAGGGTTCTAGTTTCACATCCCACCTTTGCTCTTGTTTGGAGTAAGAAGATGATAGAATAATGATTCCTGAATGTCCTAAGGGAGAAAAATCTAACAGTGTCCTACATTTCCTAATAACTCAATGATCAGATCACTTTTACCATCATTTTTGTTCTATAAGACCACCTGTATCTGAATAGCTGTGTAATCAAATGGAAAATAAATTGAGAAGAATGTTGATCTTTAAAAGCTGTAAAGAAAAAAATATAATTTGATTCGGGTTTTATTTTTGTTCTCATTTATTTTTTACATTTTTTAAAGAGGACAATTTGGTTCTCATGAGTATATTACTTTTGCAAGAATTGATTCTACAGATGTTTAGAAAAGTAAACAAATAATGTTGCAAATTAGGTTTGGGGAAAATCATCATAGACTGTTTTAACCCACTTCATCACAAAAGCATTTTAATATTGACCATTCATCAACTATAAACTACAAAAAGTATCAAGTGCATTAGCTATTTCCTGCCAGTATCTAAAGTTTTGCACACATAACAAGTAACCTGACAGACATCTGAGTTTACAAAAATTTGGTTTGGGTAGATTGCTTTGGTTACAGGAACATTATAAAATGTATTAGTGTTTATGTACTTTAGCAGAATATTCCAATATATTCAAGATGATTTTGGTTTGTTTGTTTGTTTTTCTAATCTAAAAAACTCAACAGTTCAGTACCATCAGCACTAAAAATGATGCTAGACCCAGTGGCAGCATGACTAACCTCAAAATCATTGAGGTTCACTGCAGAAAGCAAGCTTTTAGATTTCCAGAGTGTCCAGTGGGGATAATCAGAATTGTGCTGATTGAGAGGAAACTACAAGAACTATACAAAAGGGTCACCACACCTAAATGAACATTGTGACTGAAGGAAATTTCAAACTTTCTATGTTTATAAACTACTGAGACTTCTTTTTCCAAGGAAAAGCAAATGAGATTCAAGTCTTTCAATTTATGTTCTCTTAAATTATCAGTATTTCTAGTATTTATTCTTTATGCCCTGCCAAGCAATATTATAATTTACAGAAATTTTTGCTGATAGAAAAACTGGAAGCCCACTCCAATGCCAAGCGACAGCACTTTTGAGAGTTTTAACTGGTGAGTAATGCACTGATGAAATACCACAATGCAATTTTTTTCCCAAAATAATTAGGACTGAGAGATTACTTTTGGAAATGGTAATATTTCTTAACAAATCACCCAAATGTATTAGTATAAAAAGATGTCAGTAACTTAATTCCATGACAGATCAACAGCCTTATACTTTACTTCACATCTTACCTTGTTGGGTTTTTTTTTAAAAAAAAACAACCCACCAAAAAAATAACAAAAAAACCAAACCAACAAACCCCCTGCACACACACAAAAAAACTACACACCAAAATGTATCCTCTCTGAAGTGTAAAGGTTTACAGTAAGAGGCAGGTTGAATTAACTTTGCTAGAATCAACTTCCTCATGTTCCTATTATTTTGGATACAGTGTAACTTGAACCATTATAATATACATATAACACAAGGGAATGAAAACTACCCCCTTTTGGCATCTGAAATGGTTTTACTGAGACCATCTACAATGACTTAAACTGTACACACTTCCAACTAAATTTAAAAAGACTTGTGCTCATTTAATGTCTCGTGTAATTTCAGTTTCCCCATATAGACTGGTCCAAAACTTCTATATTTCTGTAGTCTGTGCAAAATGTGAGATATATATTGATGTATTTCAAAGATTGTACAACGGACCACCTCAGTATCATATTTCTCAGATTCTCAGCCACTCTGTTCTTAGAAAACATACAACTGAATATAATTTAAACAAATTGTGAACTAGAAATTATTTACATATAAATTAATCTGCATGATGATCTGCTATACTTTATTTACACCAGTCTGCTAACTCCCAGCAGCCAGCCACTCATACTAGGTATCCTGACTGTTAATGCAAATGTAAACACATTTCTTATTAAGACTTCACAAGGACTTCACAAATATGACCCTAATTTACACATATATTGCTAAACCTCTCCTCCACATCTTAATTGTCCTTTAAACTGAGTAAAAAAAATTTTCTAAAATGTATGCAATTATAATATACCTGAATATTCAGAGAGGTATCTACCAGCAAAAGGCCTTAAACACTGCTATAACCTAGTTAATATTAAACAGGTATGGACTGTATTTTTTCTATTTGAGAGCAAAGTGCTGAAACTATCTATAAGCCATATTGTGTTCATCACCATTTTACAGACTAGTAAAGTCTACTAAAGGGACTATCAGGATTTGATGAGAAAGCAGTATGTATTGGCAATCCATTAGAAAAGGGTAACAAAAGGACAAAGTATGTAAGCAATTGAATTTCACAGCAGATTAGTGGGTGTCATAAAATGTGCTGTATCTGTAAAAACATGAACACACTGAAGTGAAACATGGAAGAAAACTGGATCAGAGATGCTCTGGCAAAGAAAGCAGGGTAAGAATAGGGATTTTGTAAAATAATTCATCACTGGTCCTTCTTTTCTTGGTGATTGCCCTACATTTCCTTCTAGGGTTCTGACAATAGCCTTCTTTTTCTTTCTTGTTTTATTGTACCACAGGCCTACCATTTATTTTCACATATTCACTGGATGACTATGCACTTTTCTTGGGTGGCTGTTCCATTGGTGTACTTTTTATGTTAACCTGAATTTGTAGGGATCTTATACCTCATCTGAAACTAATCCACTGTGCAAAGAAACTTCTACTTACCTCCTCACTACACTACAACTGTTTAAAACAGATGTGTCAAAGTTATTCAGCAAAAAGGGGTTGAATTCCATGTTTAATTATGCCCCATGGAGCAGGTCATAAACCTTGTGCTATCACTGACAAACTGTTTTTGATCCCTCTTGAAGAGAAGCTGCTTTGACGCAATGACTAAACACAAAGAACAGACATATAGAAAAAAAAAGTAAAAAAAAAAGTTTTAGTCTTTCTTTGTAAACACAAGGAAAATAATTAGGGGAGGGAGAAATTATATTAGATGTTAATATAGTATTGACTGGCAAACAGCTGGATGGTATAACGGGATAGAAAACAACCAGCAATGTAAAAGCAGAACTAGTTCAAGTTTTCACCTCTCAGGAAGTATTCCACTTGTCAGTTTCTGCACAAGGTGACTGGAAGAAGTTCCCACCCTTCCTGTGACAGTACAGTGTGGCTGCACTCTAAAATGCATAATGGAGACATTATAGAATACCTCTCTCCAAAAAGAGAGGTGGGTGCTTCAAAGAATGTAGTGATTCTGTTTACAAAAGAGATACCTCCACCTTCCACCTTCAACAGCAGTGTTAGTACAGCCACTGGGTATGCAAACTTGCCACTTGGCAATGAGGAAGAAGTGACTAAAGACAGGGCTTGAGGAAAAAAATTTAAAAAAGAAAAAAAATTGAGCCACCTTAATAAATCCAGCATGTAACCGAAACTTTCTCCATTAAGCTTTTCAACCCATGCATCACTAGAACAATTTGTGAATTTTTCATATCTCACCAATCATACATGAATTTTTCATATTTAAGAATAAGCTTAATGTTAAATTACTGTCTGGTTCAGAAAAAAAAAAAAGTTCTGCAGTTAATACAACCATTTATTAACTGTATTACAGCATTACATAAAAAAAAATATATAGTCAGGTTGAGCTAATTGCACCAAATTATAAAGATACAAAGTTTAGAACTCAAATGCTGCCTCTTCTGGTCACAAGGTCAATTTGCAACACAGCTTCAGGTAACAGTTTCAGTCAACTAGTGTTAAAGACTTAAAACCAACATTCGTAAAAGCAGAGATGGGATATAGCATTATATTTAACAGCATACATTCAGGTGTCTTAAAGAATAAGAGCTAAAGGGAGGAAAGATGGCTGTCCAAATGCAATGATTAGATAAGCTTGTGGGTTGAGATGCCTTTGAAGGAACTAGTTTGTGTCATAAAACAGACAGATACTAAGGTCACTGTTATCAGTCCTTTCTAAAGCTGCTTGGAAGACTCATTTGTTTTTTGCTAACACTGGTGGTTTGTAAAGCCTTAAATCTTAAAATACTGCTTTTTGAATATTTCTACAACAAATCCTGTGATACTTTAAACACCTATATTTTGAAAGCTTTCTATAGACTCTTCAGAGGCAATGCTATCTTACTGCTTATTAGGCACACAAATAAAAGACCTTTGTTTTCACGCTTGAGGACACAGTCATACCATCACATTTTCTCTCTAGCTTCAGTTTTATCCACAAGATACCTCCTGAGACATTCTGCTAATGGCAAAAAGCTAGAACACTGAGACAGGAAAGACTATGTGACTATGATCTTAGAAACATCCAAATGAACAGAGAAAGAAGCACAAAGCATTTCTAAGGTTTGCCCCAAGACATCATTCTAGCACTACTGCCTGTGGAACAGAATCTTGCACCCGGGCTCAGGAGGGCCTTCAACCTCATAGCTTGATAGCTTCATCTGACCTCTCAGGCAGCACACCCCTTGGTCTGCAATTTGTCACAGCTAAACTGTACCACTCAGGTATCTGCTATATATTGAACTAAGTCATGTATAGTTCTTAATTTTCACGATGCCTGAGTTTAAATGGTAGAGGTAATCAGTTTCATTTACGTAATGGCTTTTTAACAAGGCAGAAACCCTTGGCCTAGCAGTGCATCTGCCTTTAGCAGAAATCTTTGTCTACAATTCACTAGAAGATATTACAAGTTCCACAGGCACCAGGGAACCCCAGTGAAGGGAAACAGGACCTCTGGAATTCATTTAGCCTACTTCAGGCAGGAGATTGGACTAACACAATCACCAGGCAGGCAATATGGCTTTATCTTCACAAGTGCTTCAACTATCTCCTGGAGATTTCCTTCCTGATGTCCAGTCTGAGCCACCAATGCGACAGGTTCTGGCTATTACTCCTCACATCTTATGCAACACTATCAAGAAGAGTTTGATTTAATTGTCTTTCTAACTGCTTCTCAGGTAAGCGACTATTCTGATTTCATTTTACCCTTCTCTTTGCCAGACTAGAGAAGATCAGCTCCCTTGTAGCGTCTCTGGGTAAAATGGTGGCCCCTGGCACCCTGGCTGTTTGTCATTGGGCCCTCCCTATTTCTTCCACATCTTTGCTGGCTTGGGAACCCTCTGAATGAAACAAGTACCACAGAGGAAGATGAAGACATAGTAACCTACACATGTCTCTGCAGAGCTGCTGCTAATACCCAGAACAGAATTTGGAACATTCCCTCATGGTGGTAATCACTTGTGTGCAATCTGTGCAATGAAAAAGTAACCAGAGAGAGATCCAGATGGTAGTGGCTAGAACTGAAATGTTAGTAGTGCAGTCAATACAGTAGTGTATTTTTAGATCTTCCACTAGTCAAAACAAGAAATGTTGCTCAAGCAAATTTAACATTGCTTAAAAAAAAAAAAAAAGATTGCAAAAACTGTATGCATGTTAAGTCTAAAAGTAGGAGCACTGCCAGAAAATATGATTTGGAACAATTCTTGGAATATAGAGGTTCTTGAAATACAGAGGTTCATCTGTTTTGCAAAAGAAAAGAATCAGAAGCACATAAGTATAACCAGTTATTTTAAACTTGCCTGTTAAGTAAGGACACCAATAGCTAACAGATGAGGTTATCTGGAAATGATTTCAGTAAAACATACATACTACACATTAAAAGACTTCCCCCTCCTTAAACTGTGATTGAAATCTGTGCCCCGGAAGAGTCAGAACAGTAAGATAAACCTGCCTATAAAATTCACCATTTGCCTGAGGAATATTACACCACATATGTAATTATTGTTGTGGTAATAGTATCAGATTATTTCACAGCAAAGTTCACTCTAAAAAAATTAATCTAGATTGTAATTTCTTAGAACTAGTTAAACAACTCAATAGAAAACTTGCTTTTGTTGAATTTTTTCCGTCTGAAATAAAAAAATAAAACCTACTGAGACTCCAAAGGGATCTCTTTCTTAAAAAGAAAGCAGACCTAATTCTTTCCAAATACACCTCAGAACACTGAGGAAACCCAATGCTGGTAAAGTGGTTTAAGCACCATGGCTTTGATTATCCTTGACACATAACACCGATTTTTTGGAATTGTTTTGATAAATGCCGTACAAATATATTAAGCATTAAAAAAAACATAAGAGAGGAAAACCTATCATCTGGGAGGAAGGAGAGGAAGGAGACACCAGCCAAATAACAAATGACTGTTCTATGTCTTTTGCTGCCTAACTGGCAAATTTCAGGAAGCAGCAGTCAAGTAGCAGATGAACTGAACATCCCTATGAGCAGGCCACCACAAGGAAAAGGTACTGTAAGGAGAGGCAGTAAGGCTCATAGAGGAGACCAAGCAACCTCATGAAAAACTAGGTGACTTCTTTCCAATGATAAAACAATACAGTTCTTAGGTTTAAAATAAAGACCTTGCCTTTGCTAGTTCACAAAAAAAAAAAAAAAGTGCAGATTTTTTTTTTGGAGGGAGGGGTTGTTTGCTTTGTTTTGGTTTTCACTTTGTTGTATTTATGTTGCCACAGGGCCAATACTAGGAGAAAAAAAAAATCCAACACAAAACCAAACAAAAACCCACCACATGGGCTAGAAAAAAGGACAAGACAGGTGAGAAATTGCATTCTCTCTTTCAAGAACTGCATAGCATATGGAATGGATGTTGGTGAGGTTTTGTGTAACATTGAGTTTCAGTGGTTAGAAAACTTCAGTGAAGTGGTGAAGAGTCCTACTGGTTTAATTCAGAATAGTAGTGGTAGCCAAGATAGCAGTGATAAACCACTTCAAAATGTCCAGTGAACCACAAGAAAGCATTTTAATGACATAAAAAATACATGGCAAATCAACCATTATAATAATTAATTCAAAACACATTTGACAGTCTTCATGGAGCTGGTCTTATGATCACAGAATTCTATTTATTTAAGAATTTCTGAGAAGCTACCTTTTGTACATAGGCTGAACTATGAATGCTTTCTCAATTACAGCAAACACAGTTCCAACTTTTCAGGTTTTTTCATCTTTTGCTTTCACTTTTTGCCTAAACAATTTTATGAAACATTCCTAGTTTCTCCCACCTTCTACCCATATTGAGAAACCTAGGATTGCAAAGCAGGGCAGAGTTTCCAGGCTGTACACAGAGTATTCTCCCCACTACTAACCCTGCAGATCCTCCTCCTCCTCACATCTGCAGGGCTGGAACATTGCCAATGACAGGTCTGTTCTTCATGGCACCATTCCTTCAATGCCTGTAGGGATTTCCACTGCAGAAGAAAATTCTCACCATATCTTATTAAAAATTGATGCCATTTGATGATAGTTCGATAGCCTGAACAAATTTAATAGAAGGTCTTGCTTGCTTTCTGGAATAGCTCATATTCTCAGTAATAAAGAAGAAAGCCTCCCAGTTCACACCACCATTATCACTAGTCATTTTCTCAAGGCTGAACTGGCAAAGAAATAAAGCCACTGTTTCCTGTCTGGCTTTTGAAGTAATGGCTGTTACATACTGGCCAGCCAGCTTCTGAGCATAAACACAGGACAATTTTTAGGACAAACAACCGCGCACTCTCTACAGATTCTAAACTAAATTTAAAATAATATTTGCATCAAGAGAAAATATGGCTGTAAAGAGAGCTAATTTTATGCTGGCATGGGTGGAATACTGTACCTGAACTTTCCCAAAAAGTAAGTACTTTAATACAAAATTAACTTTGGGACTAGGTTTTATTTTTTTTTTAGCAGAACCTACCAACTATTTCTACTTGCTAGTGTCTAAATGTAACAAAAAGATGTTCTCCACACCCATGAAATTTTAATTATAGGAGGCAGAGGCTCCTGAAAAACCCAGGTGAGATAACAGCTGGCTCTCATCTTCCTCCAACCACAAATGGAAAGGTAGAAAATCTAAAGAAGGAGAAGCCCTAATTCTCCTATTCATTCTGTGCATCTCTTTTACTTTTCTTCTTCTCCATGCCAACTAAACACCTCACAGAATCACAGAATCACAGAATGTTAGAGGTTTGAAAGGACCTAGAAGATCATCTAGTCCAACTCCCTTGCCAGAGCAGGATCACCTAGATGAAGTCACCTAGGAATAAATCCAGGCAGGTCACTCTTGAGGGATTAGTGGCCCTCTCCTTGTTGCTATGAGAAGGTAGCCATCATCAGGGAATTTTCTTCACTATATTAGTCCCAAGATGCCCAAGTATACTGGTTTTTTGCTTTCTGTCATAATTATACAAGAGAGCCTACATTTTAAAACTTAAAATTCATTTGCTAAATACTGTTCATAGTTACTCATTCTCCTACAAGATGAGCATATTCCAGGTTTTCACTATTGCTCCATTTCCACCAGATGCTGCAAATCTCTAAGGAATAATCTGATTACTATTTTCTGTCATATGAGTAAGAGAACCAATTTTTTTTTTTCTTAAATAATCTTAGCTTTTCAATTTTTGCAAATTAAATTAGGACTGCTTTTCTCAATTTAAACATTTCCCCTATTTCAAATGAGGAATTAATGGTTCTGTAAGTATTAAAACAAAACTTTTGGATGAACTGCGAATAACTGAATAGCTGAGTGTGTGTGTATATATATGCACAAAAAGGCAACACTGTGAGGCTAAATGATCTTTTTAAGAATATTCTTCATTATTTTTATCACAGTATAATTTACAAACTCCTCTAGAGATTGGGGCCCCACTGTATGATATGCTGTACAGACATCTATTACAGCTCAGCTCCAACTCAAGAGAGTTCACAAATTTCTCCTATGATGCACATAAATACAGTGCGGCTGTTCACTTCTCAAAAACTAGGCCAGGTAACACCCTCAAAAGCACAGACCATCAAACTACACTTTGAGTCTGACTATCCATGTCTTTTTAAAAAAAAAGACTAGGTAGAACTTTGGCTTTTAAACATATTTGAGTACTGTATTAAAAGACAAACATCAAATAGACTTTTACACTTTATAAAAACTAGCCCAACTGAAAATCAAGTAAACTAACTACTGAAGCAGTCAAAAAAATAGCTCTTCTTCAATGGCAATTTTTTTTCCATGTGGGAAGAGGTGTGGTAATCAGTCCAGCTTTAAACTAAAAAAAAAAAATTAACCTCTCGTATTATCAATTCAAAATAACTTGGTGGTTCTTCTCTATTTCACTCATCCCATGATGTTTCTCAGTGCTGCATATTGACTATGACAGGTGATCTGCCACATGCACACTTACTCATTATTTTGTTTTACTGCACTGCCCAATGATCAGCTGTTGACTTGCCCCCACTGCAATAGATGCTGCACATACAAAACAGAACTTCAGCCCCAGAGCTTACAATGCACATGTAGCAACACAAATAACAGATGGATGCAGACAATATCTAAAAAGGAGAAAAAGCTGGTCAGACTATTTTCAGCACACTGGCAGATGATGTTATAGATATATAAAGCAAATACATATATAGGTATTTATATATGATGAATTTGAGTATAAAGCCATACACAGCAGATCAAGATATTTGAGTATTAAGTGACCAA
>JAOEGS010008285.1:177733-188384 GCA_025447755.1 Corythornis vintsioides
CTCTCTAGTACATCAGCCCCCAGCCTGTACTGATACATGGAGTTGTTGTGCCCCAGATGCAGCACCTTACACTTGCTGTTTCAGTTACATTTTACATATAAAGAAAATGTATGCTTACTGTTTGGATTATCCCTGTCACCTTTTTATAATGGGATTTTCACAAAGCAGAGCAATACTAGATAGATTTTTTTTTTTTACAAATCCTTAAGATGCTAGAATTTATTCTTTGCTCTTGGCCCATTATTTCCTTCCATGACAGTGACTCAAAAAGAACATACAAATACAGATTCTTCCAATGCTTTCAGTTTCTCACTTCTTTATATGGTCACTTGCTTTTTTGCAGTAATAAATATTTACTGCGCAATTTGCTACTAGTATGATCATTCCATCTATGCAAAGATTAAAGAAACCACTACCTGCTAAATATTTACATTTAATATAATCTTGCAACTGTATGGAATTATTCTGAAGTTTGTCAAAACAGGATGTAGATCTACTCACTGATAATTTTTTATTTACATGGTTTATCTTTTCATATTATATTTTATTCACATTATTTTACTTTAGGATGTTTTTACACCTAAATCATCTTCCCAACAGGTCTGAAGAAATTATTTAATCATAACAGGTGTTCTTATGAGACTAGTAAATAGGACTTATTTCTGAATTATTCTAAATATGGCAAAACTAATATTTCCTAAATATTAGTTTAACAATGTCCTTCTCTCCTGCAAATGTGTTCATAACTGAAGTCTGACAAATAACTCCTCTGTTTCCTGCAAAGCTCACAGTTGTGAAGGAAGCAGCCAATACTCAAAATAGCGGAGTCCAGCTCCAAAACAATCTTCAAATATCAAGGGATACACCTTGGACGAGAACAAGTATTTGCAGTGAGGGGATTGAAAATATTAAGGTCATTAAGGTTACTATGATCTCAAAACAGGATAGGAATCCATATTTTATCTATCTGCTTCAGTAATAAGAAAATAAATCATTTCAGAAACAGTTTCTTGTGGAATCAAAAATCTGCCCCTGATTTAACTTTACTATGGATGCCCCTGTCAGAAAGTACACAGATTTGCAACAGCTGGTCTTTAAGAATTCAGATAGGTGAACTAATCTGAGAGGCTTGACTGGGGTGAGGAAGGGACAAACTGCAGAGAGCAATTCCATTTTCACTCTCTATTTTGGACTAAGTAGTAGTACCTGCTGCTGGAGGCATTAGCTGTTCAAATATGTTAACTGATACTCTGCATACTCTCTGGACTTAACCCTCCTCAACACAGTTTTTCAGATGGTTAGTAGTAATGTATGTAACTGATACTTTGAAAGAGTTGCCCAAATAAAAACATTTTCCCCTAACTCTTGTAGCAGAAACTACAAAAGACACTAACTATGGCAAAATAGTATTAAAACAAAAAAAATATCTCATAATATGCAGCCAACTCAGACCATAAGGTATCAGCAAGCATCAGCAACCAGTAACCAGCATCAGCAATAGTCTCCTCAGAAGCTGATAAACTGGACATTCTCCTGCAATGGTTATTTAGCTTTAAGAGAAAAGGCATCAAGATGACATTGTTTATCTACAAAATTATTTCCAGACATAAACAACAAATAAGAAACTGTCAGAGTAATATATATTAGCCCTCACATCCATAAGGTGGCTTTTTTCACCTGGAGAAATCACTCTCCACTTTTCCACTAGCAGAAAACCAAGTTAAATAATCTCAATGATCCAAAATCCAAATGCCTTAAAATATTCTCGAATAGATAAATACATCACAATCCACATAACAATATGTCCAACTTTTCATACTTGATTTTGAAGATACTGTTTGCAAATTGAAAATATTTTAAATCTTGCTCTGTTGAAGAAAAAAAGGAAAATGGGAAAGTATTCTGGAGAATAAAAGCACTTGTGATCAGCATATCATATAACCTCTACATCTTTTACCTTTTATTTTTTTCTGACAACTATGCTTTAAAAGATAATACAATCTTGAATACTTTTGATTTGCTGCCTACAACTAAGTCTGTATTTAAAAGTTGTACTGTTTTTTAAACAAGTATTTAGAGAGTATTTTCAATTACTTCCCCTGGTACTAGTGCTCAGCAATTTACGTATATAAAATAAATGTATTAATTGCCTGAACTTTTGGATAACTAAAATAAAACCCATCAAAAGGTTATACTCTATGAATGTTTTGACATATATGATGGCAGCAAGTTTGCTGATGACACCAAACTGGGAGGAGTGGCTGACACAGCAGCAGGCTGTGCTGCCATCCAGAGAAACCTAGACAGGCTGGAGTGCTGGGCAGGGAGAAATGTAATGCAATTTAACAAGAGCAACTGTAAAGTGCTGCATCTGGGGAAGAACAATCCCATGTACAGGCTGGGGGCTGAACAGAGATTAGCTCTGGGGTAAAAGATCTGGGGGTTCTGGTGGACAAGGAGATGACCATGAGCCAATAATGTGCCCTTGAAGCCAAGAAGGCCAATAGCATCCTGGGATGAATTAAGAAGAGTGTGCCCAGCAGGTCAAGGGAGGTTCTCCACTCCCTCTACTATGCGCTGGTGAGGCCCCACTTGGAATGCTATGTCCAGTTTTGGGCACCCCAGTTCAAAAGGGACAAAGAGCTACTGGAGAGAGTCCAGTGCAGGGCCACTAAGATGATGGAGTGGAGCATCTCCCTTCTGAGAAGATGAGAGAGTTGGAGCTCTTTAGCCTGGAGGAGACTGAGGGGGGAACGTCATCAATGTAAAAAAATATGTTAAAGGTGAGTATAGGGAAGATAGATCCAGACTCTTCTCAGTGTTATCCACTGACAGGACATGAGGCAATGGGTGCAAGTTGGAGGACAAGAGGTTTAGGGGAAACACAAGGAAAAATTTTTCACAGTGAGGGTGACAGAGCTCTGGAACGGGATGCCCAGGGAGGTTTTGGAGACTCCTCTGGAGACATTCAAGACCCATCTGGATGCGTTCCTGTGTGACTTGGTCTAGATGATCCAGCTCTGGCAGGTGGGTTGGACTAGATGATCTTTTAGGTGCCTTTGAACCCCTAACATTCTACGATTGTGTGATTTCTCCTTTGGTCAGTCCTATGGTTTCCAGAAGTCCTCCACAGATTCAGAAACTGTTTGCTCAGCATCACCTGTTCCTAAAACACAGTGGTTATGGACAACTTCCAATGCATCCTACATGAGATTCTTAAATATTGCTCTGATCTGGAAGGAAAGTGACTCTCACTTTGAATACTGGTTCAAACTGCAGGAATCCACTGCAATCCACTGCTATATCCTGCAGTACTATAAAAAGTAGCATACATTCCAAAAATAAAAATCAGCAAGTTGGTAATCATTGCAAGGGAACACAGCATTACTAAGCTATTTACATTGCTTTTATCACTATAAATCTTCTGTACTATTTTAAGCATGTAACAGAAATCTGACTAATAAAAATCAGTAGTCATAATTAGAAGCACTTTTGTAATAGAAAACCAAATCATATCATATCCATCATCAGGATACTTACTAAATATATATATAATTAGGTACACTGTTTTAGAATTGCGCCCAGTATTTAAGAAGCAGTGGCCAACTGATACGCCATTGTCTTCCCATCTGCTGAATAATAAAATTTATTTTTATTTGCGAATTCTGGAGGTTTCCAAAACAAGAGTCAGAAAAGACTTACAAGTGATCAATTCTTCATTACTGCAACTTTAAAATTAGTTATGTTTGAAGCATAACTATCAACTCAAATATGATTGTATTTTACTTTTACATCTATTTAATATATGCAGTATTTATTTCAGCATAACTCAGTTGAAATCACTTAGCAGCTGTTTGAAAATACTTAAATATGTGTGCTACTATCACTGGAAGAACAAAACAACTTATCTGTTGTATCCTATATCTGACAGGAGAAGGTGGAATAGTCACCACAGAAGTTGATAGAAGAGAATTAAGAAGCACAATATTTAAAAATACATCTTCATCTCGAGTTCCTAGGATGGAATGTCTAATTTACATTCTTGATTTCATTTTAAATTAAAACTAGGAAACAGCCAACCAGAAACTTAACAGAAGAAAAAAGGGTTACATTTAAAGTTTATTATTATTTCAACTTAGCTTCTCTTGTAATTTTTCTTGATCACTTCAATAATATGAAGTGTATTCTCCAAACATGCCTACAAAAGTATTTAGGTTAAACTACATTTCATAATTTAAAAAAAAAAAAGTTATTTGGATATTCTTACAAATAGTCACTATAATACTGAATTTAACTATTCAGGATATTCCTTAATACTTACAGCATGCAGCTTAAAAATATATCATTTCTATATAAGAAATAAATGGATGAAACACATAAAAGTAAAATTTTGAAAAACTTCAGTGACTGCACTTCACAAAAATAAATGTAACATCTGTTGCAGAAACTGTTTGGCACTTGTACAGTTTTGTGAAGGACTTTTGTTACAAATATTTTTCTGCAATTCCTGTTACACACCACTCAACTCAGACATTTTCTTTAATTATACTCTGAGGAATCCTTTCATATTCACAGATTCACAGATTCACAGATACTAGCTAAAGGCAATTTGTTGCCTCAAAGAATGCATACATACTTCTATATTCCAATTATGATTCATCCATCTTCTGACACATAAAAAAAAAGGAAATATCTATAATTAATGGACTTAATTTTCAAAAAATGTCTAATAAAGTTCTCACTGCTCATTATTTTTGTTAAATCCTTAAATATGCTCTTTTTAATAATAAGGAATAATCTTATGATTCAGCATTTTACTTTCATTTCACTTTTCAATATTAGGAAAATGACCCAGTAAAGCCATCAGGAAAGCAAGAAATTTCCACTTAACATTGGCAAAATTGATTGAATAAGGCTCCCACTTCGTTTACACAAACACCAGACATCATTTTTTTTTTTTTTTCCATGGACTAAGAACTTTGTGACATTCTCTACTTTTTTTTTTGCCATTTGATTTTCTGGCATTGTTAAGAACAAAATTTGAAAAACATATACTGAGTTCTTGAAACCACTTTTTTTTTTCTACAAATATGTATAAGCTTCTCAGATTTAACATAATTCTTCTATTCAGAATTTCTCTTTTTAAAGAGCACACAGTAGAAACAAATTTAAATGCTATTGTAAGCACATGGAGATCTACTACTCCACTGAATCGTTAAGTAATTAATAATGATGGATGAGGAGAAGATGGGGGTATTGCCAATAAAAGAGAAAAAATACTCAAAATGCTCAATTGACTTTAAACCAAATTTGAATATTTTATAGAGGAAAAAAAATAATAAAAGAAGAAATACTTAAATCATGTGAAATGGAAATGTAATCTGCATTGATTTAAGAAAAAAGAAAAAATCTAACCACCCTGGATATATCTGGATGAATAAAAGGAAACCAGTTGTGTCTCAGTATCCTGTAGTTTTTTAATTGGAGGGCTAAGAATAGATGCTTTGCTTTTACATTGCAAAATAAACTAGAAGAAATTATCAAACTGATATATAAAAATCCACATTACACTTCCTTTAAATGTTCATTACTTCTTTCTAAATTTTTTAGATGAACAAGAGAGCTAGAATTTGAAAATTCTATCCCTGCACCATCTCGGCTTATCTCTTTATTTAACTTGATACCCTAAATCCAAGTTCCTATTTTTTTTTCAATTTTCTTCTCTTTTTCCTAAGTATGGATTCTTGGAGGAATAGACCAACAATTTAATAAATCACTTTACAGCATAGCTTACACAGTTCTCACCTACTCTCTTCCTCTCCTATTAAAACATCACTGTATTTTGATTACATTTTACACGTGTCCTTCCCAACACGTAAGTGTAACTTTTTATCCTGTTTCCTTTTTTAAGAAACGAGGCATAAATAGAAACAGTAACACAGCAAGATGCTGAAACAAATTTCACTCTGCTGTAATAGTAAGAAAACACCACTCACAGAACAAACAGCAGAATTCACATACAACCCTTACTAGGAAAAGTCCTTTAAATGACATTTATGCAAAGAATAACACGACTAAATAATAATATCTTTCCACAAATTCACAATAATAAATAAAGCTTCTCATGAAGAGTCAGTATATTTCAGTATATTTCCCCAAAGGTATGTGAGGTGACAGTAAGGAGGTAAGATGAACATTTCAGAAACTTATGAACAAATCTACACTGACTAGACCAATTATATAATTTACTATGTGAGAGCTACAGATTAGACAAAGACATTACTACTTAAAAGAAGAAAAACAGAACAAGTTAAGGACTTCAGAACAGGAATTGCAACTCTGCCCTCAGTCAGCACATGGCAGTTCAGGAAGAAAAAAAAGCCTTTACATAAAAGACAACCTATGACTTCATTCTATAGCTTTAAGCATTTTCAAAGAATGGAGTAAAAGGGTAGTGCAAGATTAAAACCAACAGCAAATAAAAACCCAAGCTAAACAAAAAAATACACTGTCCCAGCAGCCTGTGATAAGAGTAGTTTAAAAATGTCTTTCCTCCCTTAAGCAAAATATGGTGAAAGCAGCAAGGCTGTTTGTATCCAAGTATTACTTGTCTGTTTTCCAGAACAACTAAACCTGTGTAGAGTGAATTGGACTAAGTTCTTAAGGGCTGCAACCATTCTTGGTCTGTGTACTTACAGCAAAAAGAGGCCAGTCCTTAACTAGGATGTTAGGCTAACAAGTAAAACTGGGTCAGTGGTGTGCAGATAGTAAATACAAACTGGCAAGAAGCTACCATGTTAACATACCTCTTGTATGGAGCGAGCTGCTGGCTTGTCTTGATGATTGGCCAGTATTAAAAACGGCAAAGTACATAACTGTGGGTGCTGTAGAGCAGAATGCAGTTCATTTCTAGCAGTTTCTAGATCATCTTCAGAGGAGGCACTGTCTAATACAAATATTACCCCTTGGGATCCTTGGTAGTAACGACTCCAGTATTTCCTGATATTGTCAGCCCCTTTCAAGACAATAATAAGAAGTAATTAAAACAAGAACAAACAAATTTAACACTTGTATCCAAAAATAGCCCTTTGACTTAGAACAATCAAAGCAATGGATTAAATTTTCTCTCCAAAATAATCATCATTGAAAGAGTAAAAATGAATAAAAGCAACCACAAATTCAACACACACAAAACCATCAAATTAACATTGTTTAAACAAGGAGGAAATTTGACTCTACTGCTTTTTATGCCTAAAAGTTTCAGCTCCATTGATAACTACTGCCAGAACTATCATGCTTCCAGTACCATGGAGTCTAATTCTGCACCTTCTCACTGAAATGTCTTGGTACGAATATCTATATGTTTTATCATTCTTTTTACTAAGTCCTGCTGATCCTAGCTTCTGTCATGACAATTGCTCATTTCTGAGCATAAGACCTTCAGTTCATCTCCAAGTCATCAGGCAAACAAACACCTTATAATTGGGGAAAAATAGGTGTCAGGAAAACCTATTACAGTAATTAGACATTTAATGAGGATAATGGTGATACAACAGTGATTGGAACAGTGAAAGAGGAGCTCTGGTGACAATATGCAAAGACATTAATCTCAACTAGTTTTGCTCTGTGAGCCACAACAATGATTCTGGAACAGCCCAACAGTAGACTAGAGTGACTGTACAGGCTTGCATGCCACAGTAATACTAAGGACACAGTTCAGCCACACTCAGCCACCTCAACAGAAGCCAAGCAATAAGGTTATCTACAGAAAGCTTTTGACTCCCCTGGAGAGAAGCATATATTGTAACACTGAGGCAGCAAAAAAGAAAATTGCATTTGACAGCTGTCAAACTATCTAAACTATTATTTGGATATGGACTACTATTTGTATATGTGAATCTGGCACTACACTCATGGGGACTAACACTAAAAACTGAACAGAAGCAGTGATGCTCTAGAAAAAAACTTGACATGTCTGCAAGACAGTGATTTGAAGAAATGGGCTGAAGGTATAATTTACATACACTTTTCTTACTTTGAGTTAGGAAGAAGTGAACTTCAATGTAGACACATATATCAAGTGCTAATAATAATAAAACTCTATTTTTTAGTGAAACGAAACTACATGCAGAGGCACATGGAAATTTAATGCAACAATTACTACAATACTGATATATTTAAATATTCACTGAATGTATATTGTGCAACAGAAAAGACAGTCACTAAGAAAGGTAAAAATATAAATATCAAAAAAGGAATTTACACTATTCTCTTCAGGTACCCAAACTGGGAGTATTCAAATTCACTGGAACCTTTAGCACTCCATTTCTGTATTCTGCACCTAACACAATTTAGATGGCTAAGAACACTGTGAACACGGTTTTCCCCTATAAATAATACTGTGATACCTGATAAGGGGTTTTTTTTGTCAAGAAATATAAAGAGTTAATTACTTAAAGGTAAATGACTATGGGATTTATTCAAGATTAATTTCTCTATTAGTTTAACCAGGCAGTTCAATGTACAAATGGGACAAGCATTTCACAGAATCTCAGAATTACAGAATGGTAGGGGTTGGAAGGGACTGCTGGAGATCATCTACTCCAAGCCTCCTCCTGTCACAGTTTTACCAGAGCAGAGCAGGTTGCAGAGGAACACATCCACGAAAGCTCTGAAAGTCTCCAGAGAAGGGGACACAAAACTTCTCTGGGCAGACTGTTTCAGGGCTCTGTCACCCTCACAGTAAAGAAGTTTTTTCTCATGCTGAGGTGGAACTTCCTGTGCTCCAGTTTGTGCCTGTTACCCCTTGTCCTATCACTGGGCACCACTGAAAAGAGACTGGCCTCATCCTCTAAATACCCACCCTTCAGATATTGTAAACATTGGTAAGATCCCCTCTCAGCCTTCTCCAGGCTAAACAGCCCCAGGGCTCTCAGCCTTTCCTCATTAAGAGAGATGTTCCAGTCCCATAATTATCCTCATAGCCTCCAATGGACTCTGCCTATTATTTCCCTGTCTCTCTTGAACTGGGGAGCCCAGAACTGGACACAAATGTGGCCACATCAGGCAGAGAGGGAGAACTTCCCTCAACTGGTTGACCACTCTTCTTTATGCGCCCTGGGATGTCACTGGCCTTCCTGGCCACAAGGGCACATTGCTGTCCCATGGATAACTTACTACTGTACACCAGGACTCCAAAGTTCTCCTCCACAGAGCTGCTTTCTAGTAGGTCTACCCCTAACCTGTACTGGTGTGTGGGGTTACTCCTCCTCAGATGGAGGACTCTACTCTTGTCCTTGTTGAACTTCAGTAGGTTCTCCTCTGCTCAAATCTCCAGCCTGTCCAGATCTCGCTGGATGGCAGCACGGTGTTCTGGTGTGTTGACCACCACTCCCAGTTTTGTATCGTCACCAAACTTGCTGAGGGTACACTCTGTCCTTTCTTCCAGGTCATTGATGAACATGTTGAATAAGACTGGACCCAGAACTGACCCCTGGGGAACAACAGTAGCTACAGCCCTCCAACTGGACTCTGTGCCACTGATCACAACCGTCTGAGATCTGTCATTCAGCCAGTTCTCAATCCAACCCACAGGTCCACTCAAACTAATCCCCACTTCCTGAGCTTCCGAGAGTGTTACAGGAGACTGTGTCAAAAGCCTTGCTGAAGTTGCGGTAGACAAGATCCACTCTCTCCCTTCATCTACCCAGCCAATCATGCCATCATAGAAGGCTACCAGATTTGTTAAACATTATTTCCTCTTGGTGAATCCATGCTGACTATTCCCAGTAACTTTCTGAAAAGCACAGTCCATATGGTTAGAGATGGCCTCCAGAATGAGCTGCTCTATCACCTTTCCAGGGATGGAGATGAGGCTGACTGGTATGAAATTACCAAAATCTTCCTTCTTGCCCTTTCTGAAGACTGGAGTGACACTAGTTTTTCTCCAGTCCTCAGGCACCTTCCCTGTTCTTTCAAAATAATAGTCAGTGGTAGAGCAACATCATTCAGATCCCTTAGCATTCTTGGGTGCAGCCCATCAGGGCCAACGGATTAGTGAGCGTTCAGTTTGCCAAAATGATCTCTAACTTCCTCAATCAGTGAAGAGTCTCCCTTCCTCCAGAGTCTGTCTCCTACCCCCACTGTTTGTGATTCCTGAGGGCTGGTCTTAGCAGTAAAGATTGAAGAAAATGCAGCATTCAGTTACTCTGCCTTCTCTGAATCCCCTGCCACCTGGACACCCAACTCATTGAGCAGTGGGACCACATTTTCCCTACTCTTACTGTTGCTACTGATGTACTTGATATATTATTTATTTGAAAAAAAAAAAAAAAAAAAAAAGTAAATGTCTTTTATCATCAACTTCTGAAGATCAGTATTACTTATACAGAAAAGGGACTGCATTGAAAGCTGGTTCTATGTTTCTGTACCACTGGAATATCTACCAATTGCACTTGTGAAGAATTTCACAGCATCTGTTAGATATCCCAGTCCTTCCAAACAGCTGTCTATGTCAGAACAGTAGAGCAAGCTGCCAGAGGGGCACTATTTACACAGCCACACACAGCACTGCTGCAGGCATCTGAAGTATCACATTACTTTAAAAACTGCTAGAGAATCATTGTCAATGAACTGGGAAAAGGGGTGGGGG
>JAOEGS010008286.1:0-16490 GCA_025447755.1 Corythornis vintsioides
TTCTCTCTTGCTCAGCATTGCTCAGCTCCCCTCTCAGGCTGCTCTGCTCCAGCTCAACAGCCCCAGGGCTCTCAGCCCGGCCTGGCACAGAGATGCTCCAGCCCCTCAGCACCTTCCCAGCCTCCCTCCACCGGACTGAGACATGAGTGGAGAGGACACGGCCAAAGGGACGTGGCCCCTGCAGGAGGGGACACCCTGGTGCTGCCGCAGGGTCTCACTGCCCTCTGTGTTTCGCAGGGCTCTCGGCCTCGGCCTCGCTGGTGTCCCTGGCCTGGATGATCGCCTCCTACCAGAAGGTGCTGCGGGACTCGCGGGAGGACAAGATGCCCATGTCCTACAAGGGGGCCGTGGTGCAGATCCTGTGGCACCTCTTCACCATCGCCGCCCGCGCCATCGCCTTCGCCCTCTTCGCCTCGGTGTTCCAGCTCTACTTCGGCATCTTCATCGTCACCCACTGGTGCATCATGACCTTCTGGATCATCCAGGGCGAGACGGACTTCTGCATGTCCAAGTGGGAGGAGATCATCTACAACATGGTGGTGGGCATCATCTACATCTTCTGCTGGTTCAACGTCAAGGAGGGGCGGAGCCGCTACCGCATGTGCATCTACTACGTCATCACGCTGGCGGAGAACGCCGCCCTCACCATCCTCTGGTTCCTCTACTACGACCGCCAGGCCACCTCCGACTTCGACGCCTTAATCCTCGTCTGCGTGGTCAGCTCCAGCTTCGCCCTGGGCGTCTTCTTCATGTTCATCTACTACTGCCTCTTACACCCCAACGGCCCCATGTTCGGCCCCCGCGCCGGGGGTTGCATTTTCCGGCAGCGGCCGGTCCCGGTGCCGGGATCCCCGACGGACGTCGCCGTCACCAGCCCCCCGCGCTCGCTGCCGCGGACTACAGGGGGGGAGCGGGACGGGGCGCCGGGGGAGCGGGACAGCTGCGTGCCCGTCTTCCAGGTCAGACCCTGCCCTCCTCCGGCGCCGGCCGCCCGCGCCCCTCGGACAGAGGGGCCCGTCATCCGCATTGACCTGCCCAGGAAGAAGTACCCGGCTTGGGACGCCCACTTCATCGACCGGCGCCTCCGGAAGACCATCCTGGCGCTGGAATACGCCTCGCCCACCACCCCTCGCCTGCAGTACCGCACCCCCGGCGCCCCCCAAGAGGTGCTGGAGTACGAGACCACCGTCTAGGGCCTGAGGCCGGGCGGGGGTCCCCCCGGTGCCACCCACGGCCGCCCCGCGTCCTTCGTTCGCAGCCGTTTGCCTTTCCGTTCGGGGTAGTGCCGGTGCTTGCGGTGCCGCCCCCGCGGGCAGGGGCCGGGGTGGTCTCTTGGTGCTATCCCCCCGCCGCAGACAGCCTCCCGCAGACGAGACCACCCCTCTTACCCCGGCCTCGCCCCCCGCGGTGCCCACCCTGGTTCCCCCGGAGCTCATCCTTGCCAAAATACCTCACCAGTGCCTGAGCCCGAGGCGGCGGGAGCTGCAGCGCTCGCCCCGTCGGTGGTGCAGGGTGGGGACCGGGGGGCACCCGGGCTGCGAGGGGCACGGTGGGGCTGGGTGGGCAGCGCACGGGGACAGGGGTGTCTGAGCCCTGGCAGGGCTATGGGGCTGGAGCGTGGCTGCACTGGGGGGTGCGTGGGGCTTGGCACTAGCGGGGAGCTGGGGAGGGGAGAGCTGGGGAACTACCAGCCCCCCCATATCTCCCACTTCCCAGGTGAGCCCCTTCATCTCCATCCTCTGTCGTGCCCCCAGCTCGGGATCGATCCATGTCCCCAACCCCACGGGGTCCCTGCTGCCCTGTGGGGTGCAGACCCTGGCCCGGGGGGAGCCCTCATGGGTGGGCACAGGCCCTGCTCCCACCAGCTCTGATCTGGACCCCGGCTCTGGTGGGTTCTGGCCGTGCCCCCTCTTCCCCCCCATCCCCACGGGAACCGCTTCATCTCATCGGGTTTGTTTTCACCTGAGTGGTGACATTTTGTGTGACATTTTCTACCTCCTCTGCAGCCGGGGAAGGGCAGGGGGGGAGCAGGGCCTGGCCGAGGGGGACACGTTGGGATGCTGCTATTCCCGGGGGTCCCCAAAGTGGGGTTCATCCCCAGTCACTCTCCCATCCTGGGATCACTTCCCACCTAAGAGCCTTTCCATTCACCCCACATCAGCATCAGCTCCCTTCCAGTATAAACCAGAGCTGAGATCCTGCCTCCCGCCCCGGCCTCCCCCCTGCCTATCCCGAGGATGGGGGGCTCCCCGGGCTCCAGGTTTGAATGTGTCCCTGCTCCTGCCTGGATCCGTTGGTGTGTCCCTGCCCAAAGGGCTGTGCTGAATGTACCCCGTGTCCCCCAGTGCCAGGCACGTCCCAAGGAGGGGGGTCTGTGTGTGTGCTGGGGGTTGGTAACGGGCTGCGGGGCAGGGGAGCTGCCGGACCACCCCCCCATGCACCACCCTGACCCCTCACCCTTCCCTCCTAGTGTCCCCCGTGCCTTCCCCTCACCCCGTGTGCCCCCCAGAATCACCCCACAAAGTCCCGGCCTCCATCCTCCGTGACAAGCCAAGCATCGGGCTGGGGAGCGTGGGCAACTCTGCCAGCCCCACCGGGGCGCCGCGTGGGGCACCATGCGGGTCAACGTGCGGGGCACTGCCCCACGCACTGCACCGGCCGCGGCGGGGAGCTCGTCCCCGGGAGCTGCCCCTGGGAACGGCCACATCCCGCTGGGCACCCCAAAGTTGCCTGGCCCCGGTGCCCGGCAGGGCGGGTGCTGGGCACGGTGTCGGTGCCATCGTGTTGGTTTGGGTTGGTTGTTTGGTTTTAGTTTTTTCCCCATTTCTCTGTAGCTGAAAGGCGGGGGTGACAGCGAGCTGGGGTGGGCCGCCGCTGGGGTCACTGGTGCTAACTGGTGCTAACTGGAAGCCTCGGAAACCCTTTAGGAGGGGGTGCAGAGCGCGGCTGGGGTTGGGCAGCGGGCTGACCCCTCGCCACCCGCACCCCCCCACACTGTTGGTGACGGGCAAGACCCCGGCGGGGAGTGGGTGCCAACCGTGCCAGGTTTGGGGGTGAGGGTTCTGCAGGGGGGGGTCTCTTTTCCTCAGGGAAGGTCGGGGGCAGCGGCCGGGGGAGCCGAGCTGGGTCCTCGCCCTGTCCCACTCCCAGAGATGAGAAGCCATCGGGGATGGACAGGGTGGGGACTTGGGGACAGACCCCCTGCCCCAGTCCCTCTCCCTGTGCCCCCGAGGGCAGAGAGGAGCCGTCGGTTGGGGCGATCTGCATCCCTTCCCATGCCCTTCACCCCCTTGGCTGGCATGGGGACCCCGTGGGCACGCCGGCGGGACAGAGGGACACTTTTCTATGCACTCAAGCCACGGTACCCTCAGCCCCAGGCAGGGGTCTCCACAGCGAGCCCCTGCCCATGAGGTGCTGCCCTGCTCGACGCAGGGGCTCCGGCCACGTGTGGGGCTCGGGAGCAGCCATGGGCAACCCCCTCCCAGCCCCGGGTTAGCCACCCCACTGCCACCCAGCCAGCTTGTGCCACAGGGGAAGCCAAACCCAGCACCCCGGTGCCAGCTGCAGCACTGGGATGGTGGCAGCTTCCCCCCCAAGGCAGCCATGAGGGGGCACAACCTGGGGCTAAGCTGGGCACGATGGGATGGGGAGCTCTGGGGGTGCTTCAGCTCCCACTAGGGATGGGGGTCCTGGTCCCTGGGGTGGCAGCAGGGCCACCCTGGCTTCAGGGAGCAGGGAGAGGTTTGGGCTGGGGCAGTTCGTTCCCGGTGGGGACTGTTGGGGGGGGTCTTGACCACATCCCCATCCCCCTGTGAGGCCGGGACCTGGCAGCCGCTGTCATGTACTGTAAATACTCTGTGTGCCACCTACTTCTCTGGGACCCTCGGCACGGGCGGGGGGGGGTGGGGAGAGCAGGAGGCCGAGGTCCGTACTGAGACTTTTTTGTATACCACAAACTTTTTGTATATTTTTAATTTTGCTGCAACATGAGATATTAAATTCATTTCAATAAGCTCCGCCTTGCGGGCACCTCTGTCCTTGCTGGCCCCACATTGGGGGGTGGAGTGGCATTGGTGCGGGGTGGCATTGGTCGCCGTGGCTGCTGGTGGCCCCAGTGTGGTGGTTGGCAGGGAAGGGGTGCACGGGCAGGATACAGCTGGGGAGGAAACCAGGACACAGCCGGACACGGCCACTGCCTGGACAACCTCCTCCCTGCCTGGGGCCCCGGTCCCCAACCAGCCCCCAGCCCCTTGGCAGGCTCGGGCCCCACGGGGTGCTGCTGTGCTGGGTCCTACCCGTGCCATTCCTCATGCCAGGGACTCACGTGGGCAGGGTGGGATGGGGAAATAAAGGCTGGAACCCCCAGAGCTGCACCCCAAGGGCTGCTGTAGGGTTAGGGTGGCAGAACCAGCCCCAGGCCTTGGGGGGACCCCTGTGGTAGTGAGGGGTTCCCCAGATCAGCACCAGCACCTGCTCCTGACCCATCCCGGCCTAACTCAGCCCCAACCTCTGCCCAAATCCCAGCCCAGACCCAGCTCAAGTGCCAGTCCCAGCTCTAGTTGCAGACCAGCCACAGCACCAGACCCAGCCCAAGCCCCTGCTTCAACCCCATCCCAGTTTACTTCAGCCCCATCCCAGTTTGCTTTAACCCCATCCCAGTTTACTTCAGCCCCATCCCAGTTTGCTTTAACCCCATCCCAGTTTACTTTAACCCCATCCCAGCTTACTTCAGCCCCATCCCATCTTAATTCAGCCCCTGCTTCTGCCTAAGTACCAGCCACAGTTCTCATCCCAGCGCTAGCCGCAGTTCCCAATCCCAGTCCCAGTCTCAATCCCAGTCGCAGCCAGCCCAGCCCAGTCCCAGCACCCCCCAGGAGTGGCAGGAACTCACATCCCAGCCCATCCTGGTGGAGTTTCCGACACAGGAAAAGGCAGCGGCGCCGAGCGGGGCGGTTGGGGGTGGCCGTGCTGGGAGCCGGAGCCACGGCCCTGCCATGGACGCCGAGGCCAAGAAGGGGAAGAAGGTGAGTGGACCTGGGGGGCTGGTCCCCCAGGGGGCTGGTGAGAGGGGTGGGAGCGGGCGAGACGTGTGGGGACACCAGAGAGAGGTCCCTGCGCCTCCTCCCGCTGCCCCCAAATGGTGCCAAATCTGGGGTGAGCGAGCAGAGAGGTGCCCGGCTGGGTACCCACGGGTGCGGGTGCCTGGTGCTGACGTGTCCCGGTGCCCATCCTCCCCTGCCAGGGCTTCGTGTCTCCCATCAAGAGGCTGGTGTTCCCCAAGGCAGCCCGAAGGGCGGCGCCTCGCAGCAGCGTCTACCGGCGCCCGCTGCACTCCGTGCCCCTCTACCCCCCCGACTACCTGATCGACCCCCAGATCCTGCTGCACGACTACGTGGAGAAGGAGGTGAAGGTGAGAAAGTGCTGGGGGGGGGGGGTTCCCCAGGGGTGTCTGGCGGTTGGTGGGGGACACACGAGGCCACCACACTGCGCAGAGAGCGACCGCTCGCAGAGGACAGAAGGGTCCTGGTGCCCTCCCCGCCCAGGAGAACAGCCAGGGAGGGGAAGGGTGGTCTGGGGGTGCAGGGAGGACCCTCCATTGCAGGGTCTGGACCTCAGGGAGATACATCCCGCCCTTGGGGTGCTCCGGGGGAGGTTTTGCACCATGGGGTGGGGAGGATACAAACCCCAGCACCCCAAAGCTGCCCTGGGCTTTGTCCTCTGCCAGTTTTTAGGCCACCTGACGTGGGTGACATCCTCCCTCAACCCCTCCAGCCGGGACGAGGTGCTGCAGCTGCTGGACACGGCCAGAGTAAGAGGTGTCCCCGCCCCTCGGGGTGCCCAGAGGGTGGGCGCTGGGAGCCCCGTGCTGCCGGGTGCCCCACGCCACTCTGACAAGCGCCTTGTCCCCGCAGCAGCTGAAGGAGCTGCCGCTTCAGACCACGCCGGAGCAGGACAGCATCCTCAGCCTCTCCGCACGCTGCCTCCTGCTCACCTGGCGCGACAACGAGGAGTTGATCCTGCGCATCCCCACCCACGAGATCGCCGCCGCCTCCTACCTGCGCGATGACGCCCTGCACCTCCTCATCCTCAAAACCGGTGAGGGGCTCCAGACGGGGCCACCGGGAGGGGGGCGCCGCCGGCCCCGAGCACCCGTTGTCCCCGGGACACGAGGGGCTGGAGTCCGGCGAGTGATGGGGAGGGTGCTGGGTCTGGAGCACGGGTTGGGTACCAAAGCCCGTGTTGTCCCCAGGGATGGAGGGGAGCCAGAGGCAGCTCCCAGTTGTGTTTGAGGCCTCAGTTGTCTTTAGTGAGGAGGAGAGGCAGCTGTAGATGGGTGCAGGGGCTCCAGCGGTGCTTTCTTCTCAGCTGCCAGCTAGGGAGGGTCCGTGGGGGGGTGGGCTGAGCCAGACTGAGCTCCAGCCTGCACACGGAGCAGTCCCCTAATCCTCTGCCCCTCTGCCCCAGCCCCACTGCACCCCACCGACCTAAACCCACCGCGGCTCCCCCATCCCTGGCCGGTGGGACGGGGCAGCCAGGGCAGGGTCTGGGTGCCGGGCATGGTGGGCAGCGCTGCCCAGCCCTTCCCTGATGCCCAGCCTCTTCCCGTTACCCCAGGCCTGGGAGTGGACCCGGTCCCTGCCGGAGCTTACCCCGAGGTGGTCCCGGCCGGTCTGCCGGAGGCTTTCCCCGCCGAGAAGCGGGCGGGGGGCTCGTGGCCGGAGGGCGGGCGTCTGGGGGGCCCGATGGAGCGGCGGCACACCATCTGCAGCCTGGACTGGCGGGCCCGGGGAGGGCAGGAGGGCCGGAGGGGCGGCAGCCTGGAGCGGCGGCGGGGAGGCAGCTGGGAGCGGCGGCAGCGCGGGCGGCCGTCGGGGAGCTGGGAGCGGCGGCAGCAGCCGTGCGGCGGCAGCTGGGAACGGCGTCGAACCGGCACCGTGGGCGGCAGCTGGGAGCGAGGCACCGGTTTCGGCAGCTGGGAGAGGCGGCACGCCGGCGGCAACCCGCTGGACCCGCAGGAGCCCTGCCCCGACGCCTATTCCAACCTCGTCATCCTCGCCGTGCCCAACAGGGTGAGAGTCCCCGCTGCGTGCCCGCCCGCTGCCACACGGTGCCCACCGGAGCTCACCCACCCGCGGTGCCTCCATCCCGGTGCAGGACGCTGGCGAGGAGTCCTGCGCGCTCATCTGCCAGGTCTTCCAGATCATCTACGGGGACCAGAGCATCGAGTGCGTGGACCGTGCCGGGTACCACTACACCTCCACTCCCACCCGGCCCTGGCTCTCCAGCAGGAGTGAGTGGCCCGGGACGGGCCCGGGGACACGGAGCAGGGTGATGCGGGGGACAAAGGGCCATGCTGGAAGCTCTGTACCCCGCTCACAGACCTTGGCTCTCCCTGCCAGGCGAGAGCTGCCGCACAGACGGGACCTACGCCTACGATGCCGATTTCAGCTGCTGCAGCTCCTTGTGAGTCTGGGGTCCCCGGTGTGCCCCTCGGTGTGCCCCCTGCACTGTGATGGGTCCCCCGCTCCAGTGTGGGTGCCCGTCCCAGCTGCAGAGGTGCCCCCAGCCCTGCCCGGTGGTGGGTGAAGGAGGTGGGCACACAAGGAATTCCGGGAGCCACTGACACCCATCCTCCCACAGCAATGGCTCCCACGAGACCTTCGAAGCTTATTACAGCGGCACCTCCTCCCCCTCCTTCCACCGGTCCCATCACAGCCTGGCCACCGCCTGCAGCGGCAGCGACCAGAGCGGAGCGGGGCTGGAGCAGCTGCAGGACTACATGGTGACGGTGCGGGCACGGGGACGGCTCGGGGGCTCCCCCCGGTGCCGGTGAACGGGGGTGGGGGGTGTGGAGGCCGCGTGCTGCCCGTGCCCCTCAACCCCGACCCGTCCCCGTGTCGCCGCAGCTCCGCAACAAGCTGTCGCCGCCCGAGATCCAGCAGTTTGCCGTCCTGCTCCGCGAGTACCGCCTGGGCACCCCGGTGCAGGAGTACTGCGGGGAGCTGCTGCGTCTCTACGGGGACCGCAGGAAGTTTCTCCTACTGGGTGAGCGCCCGGGGTCCTGCTGCGGCCACCCCGTGTCCCGATGGGGATGCCCGAGCATCCTCTCGATCTCATCCAGTGATAGGACAAGAGGCAACGGGAGTCAGTTGGAGGATGAGAGGTTGAGTTGATCACAGGGTGGCAGAGCCTGGCAGGGGTTGCCCAGGGAGGTTGTGGCGTCTCCTGCTCTGGAGACATTCCAGCCCCCCCTGGATCTGTTCCTGGGTGACTTGGTCTAGGTGCCCCTGCTCCGGCAGGGGGGTTGGACTAGATGATCTTCTAGGTCCCTTCCAACCCCTGACACTCTGATTCTATGATTCTCTGCATCCCCTGGTGCTGGGTGGTGTTGGGATCCTGCCCCCCACCCTGCAAGCACCTAGGGGAGCTGTCTGGCACCGCGCCCCTGTGCAGAGGGGTGCCCTGAGGCTGACGGCGTCCGTCCGTGGCAGGAATGAGACCCTTCATCCCCGACCAAGACATCGGCTACTTCGAGACCTTCCTGGAGAGCATCGGGATCCGGGAGGGCGGGATCCTGACCGACAGCTTCGGCCGCATCAAGCGCAGCATGAGCAACACGTCGGCCTCGGCCGTGCGCAGCTACGACAGCTGGTCCCTGCGCTCCGAGACCGAGTCCTTCAACCGCATCATCACCGACATCACCCACGACATCGAGGCGCTGGCACGGGATGAGGAGGAAGAGGAGGAAGAGGATAATTACCTGTGAGGGGGCACTGAATACCAGCAGCCCCCTCCCCACTGGCATCAGCCCACAGACTGTCCGGGTGCCCAGCTCTTCCCCGGCCCCTCTTTGTCACCATGGGGGGGGGACGGGGGCTCTGCACCACCCTGGCGGGTTTGGCAGAGCTGGTGGCACCCGGCAGTGCCATGTGCTGTGGTTTTTTGCTGATTGCAATTAAACACTCGAAGTGGGAGAGGAGCAGGTGCTTCCCCGGGGAAGGGCAGAGCCAGGGGTGGGGGGGCTGCTGCAGTGGGCAGCGAGCTGGGACAGGGGGCTGCTGGGGGCCAGAAGACACTAAGGGTTGAGCCATGCCATGGAAAGATGTCCCTGCATCCCATGTCCTGCACCCCACCATGTCCTCCACCACATCACAGGGCAGCTCTTGGGGGGTTCCTATTTTCTCCTCCCTGGGAGAAGCCAGGGTCACCTCGTAGCCAGCCTGTGCTGACCCCGTGTCCCACATTGACCCCCCCCAACCAGCCCCACGCTGCTGAGGGGTTGCTCTGGGGTCCCGGACCCCAAATCCTCCCGGGGTCCCAGGTGGAGTGAAGGGCTCTGACGCCCACTGGGTGGGGATGGGATGTTCCCACGAGCAGCATGGGCACCCTCAGAAGCTGCTTCTGCTGCCTTTAGTCCACTGGAGTCCCAGTTGGACCGGGGGGAGACTGGTTCAGTCTGGTGGAGGCCCTCCCTCCCATCCCGCTTTGCGCCCCCCGGGGCTGGTACAGGGAGGTACCGGCCGCGCCCGCCCCGTCGGGCAGCCCCGGCGGGTTTGGGGGGGTCCTGCAGCTCCGGGACAGCCCGGGGGGGGGCGGGGCCGTAGGGGGGGGGGGCGGGGCCTCACCAGGGCGGGGGGGGGCAGGGGGGGGCACAGCGGGGCAGAAAACAGCGGCGGCGGCAGCAGCCCCGGCTCCGGGACGGGCACCGCGACCGGGACGTGCCCCGTGAGAGGCGGAGGAGGTGAGAGCCGAGCCCGGAACCCCGAGGGCGGTGGGGCCGGGTGGGTGGGAGCCCAGGGGCCGGACAGCCCGGTGGGTCCGTCCCTGCTCCAGGGCGGTCGCCGCTGCCTCGGTCCCGACCCGTCTCGGGTGCCCCGGGGGTGGCGGGGAGGTGATGCCGGGGGTGTCCCGGTAGCTGAGCCCGGGGCATCCCTGGCGAGGGGATGCTCTGTCTGGGGCTGCTGATGCTCTGCCTTGGGCTGGCCCAGCCTTGGCACACCGGGAAGGGCGAGGAGTGACAGCGGGGTGGCTGGGAGGTCGCAGCAGTGCCCCTTGAGGGCCGTGGGAGTGGGACGATGCTGCTGGTGCCCAGCTGCCCTCCCAGCGAGAACACTCAGCCCTGAAGTTCCTCCTTCTCCTTTCTCTGTGCCGAGGTCTCCCCCGGACAGGGGAAGTGCCTTTGCAGGGGGTTTCTCTTGCTCTCGATGCTTCTTGCAGCTCACTTTCCTGACGCTGTTTCTCGGGCAGCTGGAGAAAGTTGAGCATTTGCATTTGCCCTGGGCTGGGGGCAGCTCCACCCGGGCAGAGAGCAGCCAGTGGGAGCTCTGGTGGAGACCAGTGACCCATGACAGTGCGTGTGCCAGGGACAGGTGCTGGGTGGGGACCCCTGAGCTGCAGGGCAGCCCCACGGGTGACAAGGGTGCTGTCGAGCTGGGTGTGTGGAGCTCTCCCCACGATGCTCCGTGCCCACCCCCATCAGGGAACGGCCTCTTTGGAGAGGCTGCTCCACAGCAGCTGCTGTTGCCTGACCAAAATTCTCCCCCTGTGACTTTCTCTGCACCGGGAGATTCATTTTTCTCTCAGCCACGTCACCCTGCACCTTGCTGGGCACCCTGGCTGGCACCTCTCAGCTGTGCCAGGCAGGAGCTGCTGGCAGTGGGGCCAGAGCGGGGCTTTTGCCTCTGTTGCAAGGGCCTCGCTTCCCCTCCTGGGCTGCAGGATGGGTTGTGTGAAGTCAAAGGAAGGTGGCGTCCAAGAGAAGGTGATAAAAGGCGACCTTGACTCTGGCACCAGCCTCCAGCAGGGGCACTACGTCAAGGACCCCACGGCCACCAACAGGAAGGTGAGTGGGAGCTGCTGGCCGAGCTGGGGGTGGGGGCAGTGGTGGGGCTGAGACCCCCGGAGGGTACGAGTCTCTGCCACCCACAACTTCACTCTCTGGTTTGTGTCCCACTCTCCAGAACAACAATGTCCCTGACATGGCCGTGTGCCCGCCTGAAGATGGTAGGTACAGGGGGGGCCTCGGGGGTGCACAGGGTGGCATTGGGTGAGGAGAGCATGGCTGGGTGCTCTCCAACCTGTGTCCTGGGCCACTGCTCCTAGGGCAATGGGAACTCTGGGTGGAGCTCTTGATGGCCAGACATGCCCATGGCACGATGGAGTTGGAGGTGCTGGGGGGGTCCTGGCTGGGCAGGGCAGGGGGGCCGGGCACCCAGCACGGGGAGGGGTGCCCAGGGAGCTCTGTCACTGCAGGCCCGGGGGACACTGTGGTGCTGGCACTCTACCCCTACGAGGCGATACACGCCGGGGACCTGAGCTTCCAGAAAGGAGAGAGGCTGAAGGTGCTGGAGGAGTAAGTGCTGCTGGTGTCCCCACAACCCCAGGGCTCCTGACGACTTGTGTGGCCCTGTTGGGGCTCTTGTCTGGAGTTTGCCCCAGGAGGTGCCCGGTGCCGTGGGGCAGAGCCATTGGCATTTCTGCTGCAGGTCAGGGGAGTGGTGGAAAGCTCGGTCGCTGGTGTCGGGCTGTGAAGGTTTCATCCCCAGCAACTACGTTGCTCGAGCTGACTCTCTGGAGACGGAGGAGTGAGTCCATCCCTCGGTGGCACAGCCCGTGCTGCCCCCCAGCAGCCTCAGCTCTCCCTGCCCTGGCAGTGCCCGTTGGCTCACTGGCTTCTGCTGCAGGTGGTTCTTCAAGGGCATCAGTCGCAAGGATGCGGAGAGGCAGCTCCTCGGCCCTGGGAACACCGTCGGGTCCTTCATGATCCGGGACAGCGAGACCACCAAAGGTCTGGCGGCTGCCGGTGGCCGGGGGAGCCTGGGGGACACGTCCCCACCCCTGGGGACTCTGCTTTGGGATGTGGGTTCCCGCTGTGAGCATCCCCACCAAAGCCCGTGGTGCTGCCACGCATCCCAGACCCGCAGCGGGGATGGGGACGGGGGGGTTGTGCCCTTTTGAGAGGCTGCTTTTGCTTTTCGGGGTGCAGGAGTCGCTGGGCTCCCGTCTGGGAGCGAGGGGGTGGTGGCATCGCGGTGGGCACGGCGGCTGCAGCGGTGGCTGGGCACACTGGGGCTGTGCCACCCCCCCTCGGTGGTGGGGCTGGCATCTGCCCCCTCCCCCAACAGGCTGCTACTCGCTGTCGGTGCGGGACGGGCAGGCCGGGCAGGGGGACTCGGTGAAGCATTACAAGATCCGGACGCTGGACAGTGGCGGCTTCTACGTCTCCCCCCGCAGCATCTTCGACACGCTGCAGGAGCTGGTCCAGCATTACAAGGGTGAGCCCCGGGCTGCCTGGCACCGCACCCAGCCCCTGCCTGGTCCCCCTACCCAGCCCAGGCAAGGCTTTGCCCCCGAGCTGGGTGCGCGCAGAGGTCGAGGGGCTCCCGCGGTGGCTCCAGTCGTGACGTGCAGCGACTCCTGGTCCTTCCCCTGGCACCGTGCCCGGCTTGCCGGATGGGCGCCAGTGTCCCTGAACGCCTGTGGTGCCCGGGACTCCCTCTCCCCGGCCCCGCGATGCAGTCACGTCAGGCAGAGCAGCGATGCCAGCAGTGCCAGGACGCGATGGCCAGCGTTTGCATGGGGCGCACGATGCCAGGACGTGCCCCGTGGCCACAGGCTGGCTGACAGCTCTTGGCATTCCCCGCAGGGCAGAGCGATGGGCTGTGCCAGAAGCTCACCCAGCCCTGCTGCGTGCCCAAACCACAGAAGCCCTGGGAGAAAGATGCCTGGGAGATCCCTCGGGAATCGCTGAGGCTGGAGAGGAAACTGGGAGCCGGGCAGTTCGGAGAAGTGTGGATGGGTGAGAGCGAGGGGGAGGCGGCTGGGAGGAAGATGAAGGTGGTGGTGGTGACGGAGGAAGGGTGAGGGGTGGGAGAGGAGCTGAAGGGAGCACGGCGGGTGGAGGTGGCCCCGGCCCGAAGGTCAGGACTCGAGGCTGGGTGCTGGGGGACACCCCTGCGTGTGATCTCCAGCAGCTCTGGGTGCTCTGGCTCCAAACCCCAGTGCCCGGGCAGGCTGGGCATGGTCTGTGGTGCCCACCCCACAGCGACCTACAACAGGCACACCAAGGTGGCCGTGAAAACGATGAAGCCGGGCAGCATGTCCGTGGACGCCTTCCTGCAGGAGGCCAACCTGATGAAGACTCTGCAGCACGACAAGCTGGTGAAGCTGCACGCCGTGGTCACCAAGGAGGAGCCCATCTACATCATCACCGAGTTCATGGAGAAAGGTGCCACCCGTGCCCCTGCGAGGGCCAGGACGGGCGCTGGCAGCGGGGTGCCCCCGGGGGATGCTGCGGGATCGGCTCCTGGGATGCTCCCAGTGCTGGGTGGGGGGATGTGGTGACAGCCCCGGGAGAGGCAGGATGGGGATGGGGAGCAGATGCAAGGCAAGGAGGGAGCCCGCAGTGGGGTTTTGCCCCTTTGCCTGAGCTCAGGGCGGGTTCCTGACCGAGCCCCCCGCGGGTGAGCACAGGCTGAGCCCCATCCCCCTGCCCTGCCCGCAGGGAGCTTGCTGGATTTCCTGAAGAGCGCCGAGGGGAACAAGCAGCCGCTGCCAAAGCTCATCGACTTCTCCGCCCAGGTGAGGAGGGATCCGACCCTCCCCATCCCCTCCGCTCCCGGCAGGGGTGAGCGAGGGGCTCGAGGTTTTCCCCGGCGCTCGGGCAGCCCCGGTTTGACCGGGGAGACACCGGGGGTGATGGGGATGGAGCGGCGGTATCCGCTGGCCCGGTGCCCCCAGCCCCGCCCGGCTGCAGGAGCCGGTGGTGGCGAGAGAAAAAAAGCTAAAAATAAGATCGATGAATAAGTTTTGTTTGAAAGACGGCGGAGGCAGCAGAAAAAGCCCCGAACCTTGAGCGCGAAAGGAGAAGTGGCGAAGCGAAGCCTCCTCCCCGTCGGGCTGTTATCGGCAGCGCGCAGCCGGGCAGCCGTGTGCGGGCACGACCGAGCTGCAGGGGCCCGGGGGAGGGGGAAGGGGGGGGTGGTTTGCCCCGGGCTGCTCCTTCCGAGAAGCCGGGAAACCTGCATCCCGCAAGTTCTGCCCCGCGGGCTGCGGCTCTCGCTGCCGCTGTGCTTGGGGGAGGTGACGGGGGTGAGGGGCAGAGCTGGTTCTCGCTGCTCCTGGGGGGTGCGTGCTCCCTTCTCCGTGGGAAGGTGGGCCTGGGCTATGGGGATGCTGAGGGGCTGGAGCATCTCTGTGTTGGTCCAGGCTGAGAGCCCTGGGGCTTTTGAGCTGGAGCAGAGCAGCCTGAGAGGGGAGCTGAGCAATGCTGAGCAAGAGAGAAAGGGCCCTGGGGGGCAAGAGGATGGGGCCAGGCTCTGGGCAGTGGTGCCAGGGACAGGACAAGGGGCACTGGGCACCAGCTGGCACCTAGGAGGAGCAAATTGTTTGGTGTGAGGGTTTTGGAGCATGTGCCAGGCTGCCCAGAGAGGTTGTGGAGTCTCCTTCTCTAGAGAGATCCCAACCCCCCTGATTAATGGGATCCTAGACCCCCTGCTCCGGGGGCCCTGCTGGGGCACCAGATGATCCCCAGAGCTCCCTCCCAGCCCCCACCAGGCTGGGATTTGGTGACTCTGTGGTCAGTGTGGCCCATCTGAGCCCAGGGCTCCCAGGGGTGTGGCACAGCCATCGATTTCCATCCACAGCTGCTGCTGGGACGGTTCCAAACAGCAGCTCTGTGTGACAGCCTCACCCTCAGGCTCTGCAGAATCCCCTCCCAAGCCCACCACGGCCACTGCCCACCCCGTGCCACCCAGCACCAGCTGTGATGCTCCAGGGCAGCATCTTGCACCGCCCTGGGCAGGAGCCAGCGACAGCTGCGGCCACGCTGAGCTGCCTGGGTTTGACAGGGAGCTCGATTTGAGTTTGATTTGGGTTTGATTCGGGGTTTGCTTTGTTTTCCAGCTCGTTCTAGTGCTGCTGGGAGGTTTGGGGCTCATTAAAACCATCTCCCTGCCAAAGGGCTGTCGGGGGGAGGTGGTGGGAGAGGCAGCAGGACTCTGGGGGCATTGGCAGCTACAGATTGTGGGTACAGCTGAGAGTGCTGCTGTACATCAGGTTGTGTGTGTGTGTGTGTGTGTGTGTGTGTGTGTGTGGCTGTTTGTGCAACCTCTGCCTTGCCCCTGAGCCCAGGGGAGCCCAGCTTGCTGCCATAGCTGGGAGCCCAGCCCAGGTCTCTGGCTGTGCCAGGCTCCTCCACTCACTCACAGGCACCATCTGTGCCCAGCGAGATGCTCTGGACCCCGGGGGGCTGCACTCTTGCTTCCCACAGCCCCGAGCAGAGAGGGCTGGAGCACCTCCACGGGCAGGGAGAGAGACCCCCAGGCCAGGGCTGTGCTGGGGCTGAGTCAGGGTCTGTGGCAACAACCCTTCCGCTCTTGCAGCGCCCGGTTACTTCTCTGTTTGCTGTGAAGAGTGAGCAAAGGCACCTCACCCTGGCTTCTGGGGGTGCTGGTGGGGTCTCTCTGGCTGTTCCAGCCCCTATCCCCTCCCAGGAGCTGGCAGGGGGTGACCTGGCACAAAGGTGGGGGTTGCTCGTGCACATGCCAGGTGATTTGCACATTGTTAGAGCCACGGGACAGAGACCTCAGAAGACAGAGATGGGAGTTGGAGATAGGACAAGGGGAACTGGCCTCCCAGGGGAGGTTGAGGTTGGAGCTGAGGAACAATTTCTAACCCTCCAGGGCAGGGGTGGAGTCCCCGTGACCCCTGGAGGGGTTTCCAAGCCCCCCATGGAGCTGTGGTGCTGAGGGCTGCGGGGCAGTGGTGCCCTCCAGTGCTGGGGGTGGTTGGGCTCCATGAACTGAAAGGGCTCTTCCAACCACACTTGCCTGTGGACATCCAGCGACCTGCCCGCGAGCAGATCAGCTCCTCGGCTGCCAGTTTAAAACGGGTTTAAATGGGAGTTTCCCTCTTGCCGCAGATCGCCGAGGGCATGGCCTTCATCGAGAGGAGGAGCTACATCCACCGGGACCTGCGGGCTGCCAACATCCTGGTGTCTGCCAGCCTCGTGTGCAAGGTGGCAGACTTCGGGCTGGCACGGGTCATCGAGGACAGCGAGTACACGGCGCGGGAAGGTGCGGGGGGGAGCTGGATGAGGGATGGGGGGGCAACGACCCCGGGAGGGATAAACAGAGCAGGGGGAGGGGGGGGATGAAGCTCCCCTTGTTTGCATCGCCCTGCACTTGAGCTGCTTTGGTGCTTGGTTCACTATCCCACCCGGGCTCGTGTTTCCCACGGGATCTCTGTGCCCAGGTGCCAAGTTTCCCATCAAATGGACGGCACCAGAAGCCATCAACTACGGGTCTTTCACCATCAAATCTGATGTCTGGTCCTTTGGCATCCTCCTGACCGAGATCGTCACCTACGGGCGCATCCCCTACCCGGGTAAGGAGCTGAAGGGTCCTGTCAGAGAGATGGGGATGGAGTTTTGTCTTGATATATTAATTTATCGCCTTAAAAAGAAATATATTTTATATATTTTATATTTT
>JAOEGS010008290.1:0-10000 GCA_025447755.1 Corythornis vintsioides
CCAGGCTGCCCAGGGCAGGGCTGGAGTCCCTGTGACCCCTGGAGGGGTTTCCAAGCCCTGGAGCTGTGGTGCTGAGGCCATGGGGCAGTGGTGCCCTGGCACTGCTGGGGGATGGTTGGTCATGACTATCTCAAAAGTCTCATTCCCACCAAAACTACTCAGTGATTTGAAGATGGAAGGTGTGCCTAAGCAGAGGGAAAAAAAAGGACTTTATTTTCAGGTGGTGTGACTGTCACACCACATGAGGCCTGCAATGGTCCCTGGGTCGGCACAGGGGCTGTTCACAGACAAAGGCTGAATGTCCAGCAATTTGAGGAGGGAATGAAATCAACATAGGTGTTTCCACGGGCAGGATAGAGAATTCCACAGCCAGGGTGTGCTGACACACACGTGTGTCCCCGTGTCACCCCCACAGGGCTGGATGCAAAGGCCACAGGCGGTGCAGAGGCCTCATCGGCGCCGCGATTTCAAAACACTGAATATTGCTTCAGTTTGGCTTAATTGTGGTGACAACTTTCAGACCCCTAAAATAATTAAACCTGCTCAAATTTATTAGGGCCCTAAGGACATTTTAGAGGGAGTGCTACCCCTGGTCTGGAGCTTTAATGCCTTGGCTACATTTAATGTAATTTTTATCAATAACCAAGCAGCTCCTAATATTATAGCTCCGCTGAAATCTTCACGCTGTGAAATCTAATTCATCTACCACACGAATCCATCATTTACACGGACCCAACCTCCCAAGCTATAAAACTTCCAACAAAATTTGTCTCCAACAAAAATAACACGAAGGGGCCCTCGGATCAATAACGGAGTCCCTCTGATTCGGGCACCGGCTGAATATTTTCTCCAACTTTGCTTTTGTTCTTCTGGGTAGAGGCCCACAAGGGAAAGAGCTTGTTTTCACTCGCAGCCTCATCAATACCTAAATCCTGGTGAACAAGTGACACTGAGAAGCTGTAATCAATAGCTCCCTGTGCGTTTTTTCTTCTGGTCAAATGGTTCAGCACTACTGACAGCCCTGACACTCAGAACATGATGCTAAATCTTTATCAACAGCCATCTGGGTGACTGGCAGAACAAGGCTCGGGCGGTCATTAACGCTCGTGGCAATCTGTGAATAAACTCACTCCTCCATGAGGCGTTTGTTTAGCAAAAAGGTGGGGAAAAAAACCTCCCTGCACGAGGCATCGATCGCCTCTGAACTGAGTTTAGCAGATCCCGTCGGAGGACGGAGCGCAGCTCCGCTCGCTGGGAGTTGTCAGTTTGGAGGTGAGGGGAAACCCCCCCCTCCCTTGTCCCATCACACTGCTGATGGGCTGGAGACCTCCAGAAACTGCCCCAGTGGCCAAACCAGAGCAGCCAAGCTGTAATGGGAACGGCTGAGTGATCACGTTGTGCTGCACAACAGGGGTCATGCTCAGCAAAAAACAATAATTCCATTTGCTCACATCCTAATGCTGCTTCTCCCCCTTTTCCCACTACAGTGTGACCCAGCAGAAGGGCAGACTCTTGTCAGTGCTGCCCAGAGACAGGGCACAGGGCAATGGGAACAAACTGGAACCCAGGAGGTTTCAGCTGAGCAGGAGAAAAAATTTCTTTGGTGTGAGGGTGCCAGAGCTTGTCCCAGAGAGGTTGTGGAGTCTCCTTCTCTGGAGAGATCCCAAATCCTCCTGGACACTGCACTGCTGGACCCTGCTTTGGGTGACCCTGCATGGAGCAGGGGGCTGGCACCAGAGCATCCCCAGAGATCCCTTCCAACCCTCATCATGCTGGAATTCCCAGCCCCAGCCACTGAAGGAATCAACACCCAAAGAGCTTCAGGTGTCTGCAACAGTTCAGATCCATACTTTGCAACCTGCTAACCACGTGATAACTCCTTCCAAGCTTTAGAACAGTTGGGCTGGGTAATAAACACCCTTGACTTGGGACAGATCAATACTAGCATCCAGCTGTCCACCAAACTGGGCTTGAGCCTCAACAATACCACAGCTCTGTGGTATAGACCCAATGTACACAGCTCTGACTGTCAGCAGACTGCCGGAGACGTCTTATTTAAGGCACAGAACAAGTCGTTTAGGATGGCCTGGGACTAATCAACCCAACATTTGCCATCTCCCATGAGTCTCTGTGATTTCTTTTTGATCCTCCCATACTAGTCTAATGAGATTTTTAATTGAACTTTATGGGTTCCCTTTGAGGACCACAGCCCTTGCAATCAAGGCGAAGTGCAGTAAACCATCTGAAGTTTCTCCTGCACGAGGTGAGCCATCCCCAACATAAATCCAGGCAAAGATGTGGCACCTTTCAGTGGCTGCTGGCACCTCTTCCACCTTCTCATAAAGCTGAAGGTCATCACGTGAATTATGCAAAATAACCCAAATATAAAGGGATACCCATGGAATGAGCACGACTAAAATTAAAGACTTTGTAAAAGTTCTGGTGTCCTGTGCATACCAGTGATTTTATCAGCTTGTTTAAGGAACAAATCAACACTGGGGTTGGGTCTACTTCAAACACTCATTTTTCCTGTTGTTACCATCCTCATTAAATCCCAGAGCCACCATGTTTGTAACATTCTTCCTTCAATCCCAGGAAGCACCTCAGGGTGCAAACCCACTACGGCTTTGCCACTTCGCACCGTTGGACCAGCAGAAGGATTCCCTGATTCCACACCCACAATAAAACCCTTTGCTGGTTCAACTCCTCTCCTGTGAACACCCAGCACCTGCTTAACAAAACACCACAATCCCAAAGCCACTGCTCCTAAAAACCCAGAGTTCCCACTCCAAAACCCCCAGCGTGGGCAGAGCTGCCGTGAACCCTGTGCTGCCTTTAATGCTGCCACAGCCTGGGTGACCCATTTGGCTCCACAACCTGTTTGGTGGGACTCAAAGCTCCAGATCTCAGCTGACAAACAGGCTGTGAGTGGGTTTGTAGAGGTACGAGGCTCTCAGGCACCCCAGACTCAGTGTGGGGAGCACCACACCACCCAAACACACATCGTGTCCGATGGGTTTAAGGTTCTACACTCAATAAACACAGCTGGGCAAAGGGTGTGGAGAAAATGTCTTATGAGGAGCAGCTGAGGGACCTGGGGTTGTTTAGTCTGGAGAAGAAGAGGCTCAGGGGAGACCTTATCCCTCTCTGCAACTACCTGAAAGGAGGTTGTAGTGAGGTGGGTGTTGGTTTCTTCTCCCAGGTGACCAGCAAGAGGCAATGGGCTTAAGCTGCACCAGGGGAGGTTTAGGTTGGGTACTGGGGACAGATTTTTTTATTGAGTGGTGAGTGGAACCACCACCCTTGGAGGAGTGGAGAAAGCATCTAGATGTGGCACTTCAGGACGTGGTTTAGTGTTCCTGATAATATTTAGCTGATGGTTGGACTGGATGCTCTGGAAGGTCATTTCCACCCGTGCTGAGTCTGTGACTGATCTGAAGCACCTCTCAACCCCTCTGTTCACATCAGCAGTGTGTAAAATCTGTTTGGCCAAGGGGCTGTGTTGCACTCAACAATCCCAACTATTTTAACACGAGGGGGAACACCTCCCACTGCAATGGGGTGCCCTGTCCATCCAGAGGAGGAGACAGGGTGCAAACCTGCAGGAGAGCAGGGCTCAAAGAATACCAATCCAGTGCTGTGCAAAAGGAGATGTAATTGCTGTCGCCTGGAAATGTACCTGGCTCTGCCCTCAGGCTGCAGTGGAGCAGCAGCATCCAAAGAAGAGGTATCAGCAGGTTGTGGTGTGAAAATTCCTGCTTTTTCCCCTGTGAGACAGGAGGAAAATAGTTCTGGAAATACACAGTAAAGCAACAGGGATTTTTTTTTTTTTTAAATGGGGTTCTATCTTCTTATTGCTGTGATTTCCACCCCCCTTCTAGGGCTGTTTTCTGTCCCCAGCAGAAAAAATGTAAGTGTATTACAGCTAATAATGTATAGCTTTAGGGGAAAAAAAGAGCTACATTAATATCACACCACCCCAATATTTCAGAATAGGAAGCTGATGATTAAAAAAAAAAAATAAATCAGTGCTGTAATTGAGAACCCTGCCCATTTCAAACCATGCTCTTATCACTGCACATCTCCTGCAGTTCACCTGGAATTTCATGTACATTCCATGTGCAAACACATAGTCCTTTTGTACTTCAACACAAGCACCTCATCACTGTGTTTTCCACCCAGCTTTACATGGTCCTTCACACCCATGAGCCATAATCTGCAGGGTGATTTTATGAATGAGGTGAAATATAAAGATAATATGTGGCACTGGGAGAAAAAAAAAAACAAAACAACCCTCACCATTGTTTCTCTACTTAAATACTCTTGTGAAAGCAGATTTTCCAACCCACTTTGCAACTACACATTGCAGCCTTGTATGTCCCTTATGAAAGAAAATCCTGAGAGGAGCAAATGCAAAACCAACACAGAGGTGAAAGGTTGTGGCAGGTACAATGCTGGAAAGAAGGGGAAGGTTTGGGTATGGAAGGAGATCAAAGTTCTGGGTATGGAAGGAGACCAAAGTTCTGAGTATGGAAGGAGATCTCCAGTTGGGATCAAACTTGCCTCTGTCTCGTGGAGAAATGCAACTTGGAGCAGGGAAAAGAACTGTACTATTAGGGATCAGATCCAAACATGTTCCAGAGATGCAGCTACAGCTGGACTGCTGCTTGCATGAGCAAAGCTACTCCCTCATACCCTGTCAAATGGCCTCTGTGTTGGGGGATAAGACTTGCCTGAATACATAAGAAGATAAAAATATAAACAAAAAGCTTGAGAACAACCAAATCTATAGAAGCTGCTGAATTAAGTGTTTCTCTTTCCAATCTACCACCATAAATCACGTTAAACTGATTACTGACAATTAAAAACACTGATTAAAACTGACCTTACTGCTCATGCTAGACCAATTTTTACAGTGGATAAATTTCATCTGGTGCCATTTAGCCCAGAGAGCTCTCTCAGTCCACCACCTTCCTTTCCAAGCTGGCCAGAACTTACAGGATTGCTCCTCATGGCTCCTCCCACCGCTCTCGCCGCTCTGCTGTTGCCTGCCAGGTCTGCTAATTGCTTGTAGGAAACAGCCTCTCCAAACTTCACCTCCCTCAACAGGGTCCACAGCACTCGCTGGGTGAAGGAATCTGCAAAGGAGGAGGGAGTCAGCAGGGTTGGTACATCCAACTGAAAAACACACCACAGAACAGCCCAAGCAACAAGCCCTGGATGCAAAGCAGAGCCTCAGTGGCAGCTTGCTGGTTGAATTTGGCACTGGGGAAGCTGCACTGCTGGGGCCAGTTTGGGTACCACAGCACCAGAAGGACATTGAAGGGATGGAGAGAGTCCAGAGAAGGGCAAGGGAGCTGGTGAGGGGTCTGGAGAGCCTGGCTTGTGGACAGAGGCTGAGGGAACTGGGGTTTTTAGTCTGGAGGAGGCTGTGGAGACCTCGTTGCTCCCCAGCTCCCCAGAGGAGGGTGTAGCCAGGCTGGGCTTGGGCTCTGCTCCCAATTTATTCATGCTGGAACCAGAGAAAATGGCTTCAAGAAGCATCAGGGGAAGTTTGGATTGGATATGAGGAAGAAACTCTTTCCTGAGAGTGTGGTTGGGCCCTGGCACAGGCTGCCCAGGGAGGAGGGGGAGTCCCCACACCTGGAGGGGTTTAAAAACCAGTAGCTGTGGCACTGGAGGCTCTGGGCTGGTGGAGACAGAGAGGTTGGGATGAAGGTTGGACCTGATGCTCCTGGAGCTCCTTTCCAACCATTACAATTCCATGATTCCATGACTCAACTGCTGCACCATGTCACTGCATTGAAATGATTAGAAGCAGCACCTTCAAGTAACTGATTGCTATAAGGAAGAAAAAAACCCAAAAAAAAAAGGATTTAAGGCTTTGATTTTCCTATATTTTTAATTTGCTTGGAGTACAATTACCCCGTTAACTCACACAACGTGGGTTTTCCCATTAAATGCATTAGCATAGAGTCAAATTAAAAAGGAAAGAAATCACCAGCTCTACCTATTTTCCCAAGCCCTCACATCTCCAGCTCATTTCCAGCTTAGCTGGGACATGCAGCAGCCCTAGAGCCAGTGCACTGGGTATTCTCCTGGGTTTTACAGTCCAGCCCCCCAAGCTACTGCTCAGCACTGCAGCATGGGAGGACTACCCATGACCTTGAATGTCCTGCACACCCTGAAGGATCCTGGGATTGGGGAAAAAATACCACAAAAAACAATATATCTTCCATTATTTTCATTTTAATTCATCCAAATTGCCTCTAAGTGTTGCAGTGGCTGAAATAAGGAGTAATGAATGCATCAGGACCAGCTTTCTTCTGCATCTCAGGGTTTTCCCTTCCTGACCAGGACTGTCTGACAGAAGTGAGTGTTGTGTTTGGATCTGCACACAGAATCAGTGCCAGGAGCTGGGTGTTAGTTGGGTGACCAACCTGCTGCTCTTCCACAGCACCTGTAAAAGCTCTGAAGGTCTACCCACTGAATAACTTAATAAGAGGAGTGAGCTAAAAAAAAGAGAGAAAAAAGGTGAAAAACCCAAACAAACAGAAAAGAGACCTTCAGCCTCCTGCTCTGGCAGAGAAACAAACTGATTACAAACAGTTTCTTCCTTTTGTTGTCAAAAACAGGCACTGATTGCTCCACGCGGGAAGGCAGTGGAGTGTGATTTTTGTTCTTAAAGGAAACCCATACACCATCCTGTGTGTGTTAAATAATAAAAATCACTTCTTAACTGAAGGGAATGATAATCACTTCATTGAAAAAAATCTGTTTAGTCTTTATTATAACATTAAGCAAATTAAACATCAGCATAATCCAGGTGATACGAGAAAAGGGTCATCAAAGAAATTAACTTTGTTGTTCATTAATTTACATGGATTAGCAGAGGGCAAAGAGATAGCAAATCTGCTCTAGTTTTTTATGATATAATTTCAAACTGTACACCATTTGTGGCAGTAGGGTGACTTTGGGGTTAATCAGACTGATTTGTCCTTTTAATTGCTTTCTATTCAAAGAAAATTCATTAGATAATGTTCTCTTCAAAATTCATGAATCAATTTAACTGAAGAAACCACATTAACAGCTTTGGGTTCATTAGCACAAGCAGTTGTGTTACTGGCTGATTGCTGGGAGGGTTTCCTTAGGCAAACACATTTTGTTTACCCTGATTTCTTCAGAAAGGTTCCTTTCAAATCCAATTGTCACTACTTCTTTTTTTTTTAACCTCCTTCTTAAGCTTAACCTCTCCTGCTCCAGGGGCTGCCTGATGTCACCTGCTCCATCAAGGAAACACTAAAATCCTCTTTCCCCCCCCTCATTTTTGGCAGGGGAGGCACTGGGCAGGCACCTGATGGACCCGGGGCTTTCTGAAACCTGCAGGAGCAGGAGAGGTGGGTGCTGTGCACGCAGGGTGGTGCAGCTCCAGAGCCACCAGCATCACCAAGTGATGCCCAGATGCCAGAGGGGGCTGAAAGAGGGACCTTTCTCCTCTCCTGACAAGCAGGGGCAGAGATGATCCTCTTTCCAGAGCCACCACACACTTCTCATGGCTAGAATGTAGAGTGCCTCCTCACCCACAGAAACCAAGTTATCCCACAGCAGTGGGAATGTCAAAGGGCATCCCACAGGCTGGCAGGGGTTGGAAGGGATCCTGGAGATCTCAGAGTCCAACCCCTGCCAGAGCAGGGCCATGGAATAGAATCTGGTCCAGCACAGGAACAGCCAGGGGGGCTGGGAACTCTCCAGAGGAGACTCCACAGCCTCTCTGGGCAGCCTGGGCCAGGCTCTGTGGCCCCCACAGTACAGAAGCTCCTCCTGATGCTGAGCTGGCACCTCCAGTGCTCCAGCTCCCACCCACTGCCCTTGTCCCAGCCCAGGGCACAGTGAGCAGAGGCTGCCCCTCCTCCTGACACTCAGCTCTGGATCCCCATGGATTCCAGCCCCTCTCAGCCTGCTCTGCTCCACACTCCAGAGCCCCAGGGCTCTCAGCCTGTCCTCAGCAGACCTGTTCCAGCCCCTCCAGCATCCTTGGAGGCAGCCACCACCCCTCTGGGCAGCCTGGCACAGCCTCTGCCACCCTCAGCACCAACAATTTCTCCTGCTCTCCAGTCTCAACCTCCTTATTCTAGTTTCAAACCATCCCCCCTTGTCCTGTCCTGAAGTTATAAGTCCCTAAAAAGATGGACTTACTCTGAAGCTGCTACTGATGCCCAAATGCCTCAGAGGTAGCTCTCAACAACCCCCTGGACTTTAATTCTCCACACAAACACGTGGCACCCAGGGGGACAACAGGGTGACCAGAGGCCCGAGAGATACAACATCTGATTTTTACATCCTTTTTAATCCCTTTGATAAAGGGGGATTAAAGACAGCCTGATTTCTTTCCTTCTCCTCAGCACTGAGTGCTGGGAATTTCAGTTTCTCTGTTTGTGGCAGGGATGGTTGGTTGGTTGGTTGGTTTTTTCCCCAGGGTTTTGCCAAATGCAAAGAAACTTGTAAATACCCATCCCTCCCCAGCAGCTTTTTCACAGCCTGTGGTACTAAACACACAACTTTTTGGTTTGTTTTTTTCTTCTACACTTGCCAGTTTTCACTCTTCTTACTATTGGTAAATAGAAACCAAAACAACAATCAAGCTCAGCGTGTCAGCAGCACTCTGGGTTGGCTGCAGACCAGCAGTTCCCACAGCCAGTTCCATCCAATACCTGATTTGGCTCTTGGAGCTTGGAAAAAAAATGCTTCCTATTCCAACTGAGGAACCTTTGCTGACAACAGGCAACTGTGTAAAGTTGCTGCCAGCAAAGAGGGGCTCCCTTTTAGCCACTGTGAACCCCCTTCACTACTGAGCAGGCCATTAAAGATGCTTTCCACGTCATCAGTTCCTCCAGCAGGCCCTGCAGTGCCCATTTCTGCCCTGCCACAAGCCCTGCACCATCTCTCCTGCTATCTTCTGGGCATCCCTCTGCAGATGAAGTTGGAGAAGAACAGAGAATGGAATTAAAACCATCAAGTCATAAATATTAGGTGGCCCATTAGGGTAGAGCAGAGCATGTGGTGACGTGGCTCAGGTGTCACCTTGTGCTGTCCCCACAGCAACGTGGGCTCAGGAAGAGCTGCTCCAGTGGGAGATGCCCGTGGGCAGAGGGCTTGGAGCTGGACAATCTTGAAGGTCCCTTCCACCCCAAACCATTCCATAAGGCTTTTACATATCATGTTTGCAAGATAAAGGGAATAAACCACAAATTCAGCTATAATTCCTAAACATACCAGTGACCACTTTAGTGGAAAAGACAATTCAGTGGCAATACCCTGTGTCTGAGTACAGATCACGCCCAGGTTGGCTCAGGCTGAGAGGCCAAGCCCTGTTAAAACCCAATTAATGGGAGCTGCTCTGATCTGTAGTTTAAATGCAGTTCCCTTCAGACTGCTGAAGGGGTTGTGGGGCCAAATTCTATCCTTAGAAGCAAGGAACTCTCCCTGGACCTCAGCCAGCAGTATTTCTGCAGGTTAAACTCCCTGCAAGTCCAGGGCTGTTTTACTGGAGTGGGAACTGATATTCTGACCCATTTTTTTTCCTGCCTTCCCAGCACTTTGCTAGGAAACTTGCAAGAGCAGCAGGCTAGGATGTTTTTGAGGGCCTGAAGACGAGGAGTTGGATGCTCAGCACCAGCTCTTTGCATCCCCTGTCTGTGGGAACTCCCCCACAGCCCCAAATCCAACCCTGAGTGAGGCTTTTAGGCAAAATACCTTGAGCATTAGTGATTTCAGCCAAGCTGAATACCCAAACCATCCCCAAACTGACTGGGGCTGGGATCTGGGGCTCTGTGGAGGGGTAAGATGAAGGAAATTGCAAAGCACTCCACAAGTCCCAGTTGGGCTCTGGCACAGCCCATGTCATTGCACAGCAGCAGCCCCATCCAGGTGATTTGTGCTGCTGTTTGCAGCAGTGGTGCAGTTAAATGGGGAAGCCACCTGATTATCCTCTGAGCTGGAG
>JAOEGS010008294.1:0-20088 GCA_025447755.1 Corythornis vintsioides
GAGAGGGAGAAAGAGAGGGAGAAAGAGAGGGAGAAAGAGAGGGAGAAAGAGAGGGAGAAAGAGAGGGAGAAAGAGAGGGAGAAAGAGAGAAAGTTGCCATTTTGTGAGGCAAAAACAAATGGAGACTAGCACATTCTCTAGTTATTGAGGTTTTATACCTTTCCTCTTTTCTACTTCTTTTGAAATTGCTGCCACTCGCATCATATTTTTTCACAATAAAAAAAAAATTATATTCCTTTTCCCCGAAGTTCTGTTTAGTAGTAAACATCTCCAACAGTTCTTCAGTTCTGAAGAAAATGCAGTGCTTAACTGACACATCTTAGTTAAAATATGCCATGATCAAAGATTAAGTCCTCATAATGAAAAAAACAGTTCTTTGTAAGATGTTTAAGAGGATAAAACTTTTGCATGGCAGATGTCACAATAAAACAAAGTAAAACTGTAGGATCCAGGAAAATGTATTTTATTCTCCTAGTCACTGATGATAAATAGGAGGAGGAATGTGAAATAACTTATATGCATTTATCTTGACACATCAGTTTTGGTGCATACAAGACTTTAAGTACTCATTTAAAAAAAAAAAAAAGAATAAATCTGATCAGGCCTGTATCAAATGGATTTGTCAATGCTTAGTTGAGTTATATTACAAATTACTGCTGTATATTAACATGTCTCTTGAGATTTACTTGTGTATCTGCAAGCCTCAAGGAGTGAAATATTTTACTTTCAGCATCATTCAACTCATGACATAATAATGTTACTATTCCTACACTTCACTATCCCCAGCTTTTATTGCCTAACATGACACTGATAATATTTTTCATATCAACATAGTAAGGCTATTGAGATTCAAAACAAGGTAAGACAGTAAAAGCACTTCAACTGAGCACATCCTGAGGATTCACTGTTCCTTTTCCTCATGCCACCACGAAATTTCCCACTCTTGCTAAAACTCTTGAAATCATAGATACACAAGGCTTCCTGCCTTTAACAAGCACCACAACCAAAAGCTTTTTGTCTTAGTGCATGATTCACCTTTTGAATATAAAACAAGGATATTTTTCAGCAGCTGAACAAGTTTCTTGCCATTGAGGCCTTTCCTGCATTTTGAATGCCTTTAAATGCACCTTTGGTCAACTTCTCACTTTCAGTAATTTACACCTATTTCACTTCCTGATGTGCATTTTCCATGTTGCTCGTCTGAGATGAGAAACAACAGTTTCTCTCTTTTTTCAAATTAACTAGCAATTAACTGAAGGATTATATTTCTGGATCTGTAAAGATTAAATTTAAAAACCATTTACTTGTATGTTCAGAGCCCATGCTTGGGGAACGGTCTTACTTACACTGACAACTTTATTAATATTAACAGAGCAGGCACACAGTGGCTACATTTCTCAGGTACAACTAAACTGAACTTTTCAATAAATAATATAGATCAGAAAATTTTTGAGAGCTCAGAGCTCTTGGCATTCACCAAGCTACTGCAAAGCAGGACTCAGTAGACCATTAAAGGCCTTGTCAGAAGCCCCTGTTTTGAGGCTGTTTTATAAACTGGCCCGGGACAGTCTCAAGAGCTATTGCACCAACATGATAATATTTCATTGTCTTGTGTAGGAACTTCCAGTACATTCTCATCCCAACATGAGCAAAGAGTAAAGTAGAACACCATTTGGCTTTGAGAAGTGTGTAAAATGGCCTTCATTAGTGCCACAAGCACAACAGTGACTTCATCCAGCAGTTAAGGTTTCAGAGCAAATGACATGTTTTTCAGTATCTTACTTTTAACATCCCCGGTTTTCCAAACTAGGCAAAACTTTCCTTTCCATTCCTTAACACAGGAAATTCACCTCCTCTTCTGTGCAATGAAAAGCATATATGTAACTCCTAAAAAAAAAATTACAGGAAAATATAGTCCAGAGAAATTATTTCTAACGCTTTCTCATATTCCATGTAAGAAAAGGTAAGAGATTTCCCTCAAATCTGGGACAACCTTAAGTAAATCAGGATGGTTTCCCCCAAATCCAAATTATATGAATATACATTCATAGGCAGGAGCATAATTCTGACTTGAAATATAAATAACTGCTAACATGCAAAACTACCTTTGTCATTAGTTTGAAAATAACAGTTACAAGTTGTTGGTTTGGGTTTTTTTAACAAATCACAATGCAATACAAACAAAGTTTAATAAACAAACAAATTTTTTAAACAACGCACACTTACTGAGAAAACTGCAATAACATTATGTCAGAGATAATCCTGTTTACTCAGTTATGGAAGTCAGATGTAAGCAATAAAAAAGGAAGCAAAAGACAGGGGAAAAAAAAAAAGACTCTTCTGTCTAGAAAATACAGAAATAAATGTATTATATAAATAAATAAAACCCAAAAAGTAATATTGGTGAAATAGATATATGTAATGCAAAATGAAAAATACGAATCAACATTTAATAAGCCTTAGATATCTATATTATAAAGCAGCTGATAAAGATTCTCTTTTCCTTTCCTCCCACAAAAGAATTAAGCTTGAAGCAAATAGACACTAGATGTTTTGATCAAAATCTTCTGAAAGGTTCTCATGTGTCTTCTCCATTTCCTGTACATCACATTCAGTATAACAAAAAGTAATTTATTTCAGCTAGCAATAATTTATGACCTTTCTGTAAATTCTGTAAAAACGCTGAGAAACTACTCTTTCATTTAGCTCTCCACAATCCTTATCTACTTTATGTTTTTGACAAAGTTGTTATTGTTTCTAATAATAAATAATATCACCATAGATTCAACAAAGGAGTTAATTATCAAAATTAATCTGAGTAAATAAGAATCTAGCATAAGATTCTATTGGATTGGGCTTCAATTTAGGCCCAATTCATTAGAAAATATCTCTAGGCTCTTTGACCAAAGAAAGACCTGGTTCAAAACAGGTCCATTGTATTCAGAGGAAGGGTCATGGCTGCAGATATAAAGGTGTAGGCTCCTGTAACAGTCAAAAGCTGCAAAGCAGATCAGGTACAAGAAGGGATAAAGTTGACAAAAATTCAAATTTACTGCCATCCAATACCAGATCCCAAGCATAACATGACACAGTTGTATTGCTAGTCCACAGAGCACGCAGAAAAGAGAAAGGATTGTTTTACATACTTCTGTCCTTACATGCTTCTAAATCAATATCCATGATCTAAAACATTTCTTATTTTCTGCACTCTCTTCTGATCATTCCACTTTCTCCATTTAACCAAGTCACTCAATATTTTCAGTTACAGCCTTTAAATATATTAACAGTTCTCTTCTAGTCCCCCAGTCTCAAGACTAACAGATTCCTTTTTCTTTGGATCACACAGATGCAGCTATTGAAGGTCAGTTATAATGTCAGTTATAATTTTTTTCCACAAGCTGCAAAAATCAAAGAAAACAAAATATAACAATTTTCCAGAAAAGTATTATAGCCAAATAACACTCAGAGACAGGAGAAAATGCACTACATTTTATCAAGTAATTTGAGATTTGAAAGGGAGTGTTGACATAATTCTTACAGAGGTTTTATCTCCAGTTTTTTAAAAAGGAAATTGATAAACACAGTCAAACTTTCTGTGATGTGATAGCAAAGTAGAAGGGCACCAGGCATCATATTCTACCTCATAACCCCAAAATATTCTAGTCTCTGGTTCTATATTTTCATTTATCATCTTTAACTGGTCACCCTAGAAATACACTGGAAAAATTCTTCCAAATAAATTCTCTGTCAATACAGAAAAAAAACCCCAAACAAACAATCCTCAAACAAAAACAAAAACAACAAAAACAACCAAAACAAAAACAAACAAGACTGTTTGGAAAGACTGTGTTTTGGAAAGCTATTATCATTTCATCTGTTGATGAGATCAGATGTTGAACTACCTGTGGTAGGATGTCATACAATATGATAAAAAAATCCTTATAATTCTGAATGCATTCATTTAGCTATAATCTAAGATTTAAACCAGCATTGCTAATGATTTAAAACATTGAGCAACTTTTAAATACTCCAATTTAGTTATGAGGCAAAAGTCCTTTTGCTTTTCCCTTTGCTTACGGTATCTTTATTATCACTCAGCTATTAAATTTTGCAGAGAAATGCTTCCAGGAGTTATGAAGCAGAGCTCTCCTAACTTATTTGTTTCTTTCTCTGTAGTCAATTAATATGACTCAGAAGTTACATCAGGAAATAACACCTAACAGCCTTTACCTAATGAGAGTAATAACTGAAAATAGCTTGAACTTCCAAAGTTTCTGCCATTTATTCACAAATGCCTGGAGGTTTACATTACATGACACTCTAAGCAGCACAGAAGGCTAAAGACAAAAAGGATCCTTGGTTTTTTTTTAAAAAAAAATAAAAATCCAGGAAATGTTTTGTGCATAGGAACCCAGAGAAGCCCTAGCATGATCACACACATTCCAACACAGAAAAAAAAAAAATTGAAAAAAACCCAACAAAACAAAAACAAACAAACAAACAAAAAAACCCAACTCACCAAACCAACAAAACCAAACAAACAAACAAAACCAACACATAAACAAATCAATTAAACAACCCCAACCAACTAAACAAAAAACCCAAAAACCCCACACATCACTGCAACAAGGTAACAAGTCAAGGTAACACTATTTTACAAATGTAGCAACTCTTTACTCTCTACAACTACCTGAAAGGACATTATAGAGAGGTTGGTGCTGGTCTCTTCTCACAGGTAATTAGTGATAGAAGAAGAGGAAATGGATTTCAGCTGCAATAGCATATGTTTAGACTGGGTATTAGGGAAAAAATTTTCCCAGAAAAAATGGCCAGACACTGGAACAGGCTGCCCAGGGAGGTGATTGAGTCACCACCCCTGGATATGTTTAAAGTAATTTGGATGTAGTTTTGAGGGACATGGTCTAGGGGTGAGCTTTGTAAGAGTAGGGTTAATGGTTGAACTTGATGACCACAAGGGTCTTTTCCACCTTGAATGATTCTATGAACTGCAGAGAAAAAAACTCAGCGGCTACAAATGAGTCCTACTGTGAGATTCAGGAAATGCAGGAATTTGATATAATGTTAGGGCTCTAATTATGTTTAAACAAAAAGTATACTGTTTGATTAGTGCTACTGTAGCAATTGTCCCATTTGACGCTATACTCGCTATTTACAAATTATGCAACAGGTTGTTTACTATGTATATATATGCCTGAAGAAATACCCAAATCATCAAGACCCAATCATCTGTTTGTATAAATTTGTGCAACTTCATGAGTCTCTATTTGATCCAATTCATTCTTATTTCCTCAGCACATTAGCCCAAAATGTAGAGGTTTCAAAGGATGTGGATGACTTGTTAGTTTCTTCGCAAGAGTGAAAAATACACAGTCCCTTGGTTGTAAAAGTGAGTGATATAGCATATGCGCTTGTGAAACAGTTCTCCGTGAAAGAGGTTCTTTGTTTTGTAACAATTAAGTGATTAATGGTCATGGAACTGTGATATGGATCACTAACAACAATTTGGGACATGTTTTAAATCAGTAAGAAAGTTGTTCACACTTTTAGCACCATCGTGTAAATCAGAGCTGTTTTTCAAAAGCTCTTTTCTAAGCTAGAGTGCATCAGAATGACCCCTGGGATCAGCTCTGCTCTTAAATGCAGAACTGTACAATTTAAACAAATACAACCAGGGTTACAGTCTATCGTCAGATTTGCATACTACAACATAACAGAAATAACTACAAGTTTCAGCAGAATTTGAGCACAATTTCCTTTAAACTATAATAATTCCACAAACAAATGATAAAATTTGTACAACAGATAGCACTTTAAATATGAGTGTTAATACACTACTTATGAATTATTTCAAAACTTTAATTATTATTAATCTCCATTCAGAAATTACTTGGTAATGTCATCTTCTCTGCTTAAAAATCAAGTCTATTTATAAATGCAGTGTGGAAACTTAAATGAAGAAAAACACTTGACAAACAATTATCCAAGAACAATTTTTCATCAGGGTTGTAAATTTGGCTAAGAAGTTTTCTGATGTGATAAAGAGACACATCCACAGTAAGTTACCCTACCAGGCTCTCAGTCCTATAATGCTAGATTTAACTTTTTGATTTTTCCAAATTGCTAATGCAAGGCAAGACTTGAAAGTGATTTCAGCTGGCAACCCACCTGTAGGCTGTATTGACAAGTCATATTTGGCAAGTCTTGACTACCTGTGCTTTCCAGCCTTCAGTGTGGCATGTGCACCAGGAGATGTGGGCACAGGAATTAACGCTACTAGTTCAGGCTTGGAGATTGACAAGAAAGAAGGGAAGAGGGGAAGAAGCTGATCTCTTGGTTATGTTCAGTATCATTCTGCACCTGAATCTTCAAAGAAAAATACCAGAGTCCAGGATAATGTGAAACATGCAAAAAATACTACTTCATCAACAACTTTATATTCTATTGCAGAAGATTTATCTGATCTGTGGATTAGACTGCAGGTCTGGAAATCTATCTGCCACTTTTCTGTGCAACAACAGAAAATAGGGCAATATACAGTGACAGCTTGTGCTTTTACCTGGGTTCCTGACTTTATGACTGAAATGTAGTTTTCCTTCTTTAGTCTAACTAACTTTAGTATAACTGCCTTCAGAGGCCAGTTATAATCTTCACATATACTGTCACAGAACATGAGGTACTTCTTCCAGTATGAAAGAAGTCACAGAACAATTATATCAGTCTCCAATTACATTAACAACCTACAAGTTGGCTTTGCTCTAAGGAGCATAACTCTTCTTTATTGCCTGTAGTTCAGAAAGCTCTTTGGATCTGGACTAAGTGATTATGAAGTCAGACAACCAGGTTTCTGTCTGGCTCAGTTGTATAAAAGTTCCTAACCAGGCTGATGGTTTTGAATTATAGCTGGTTTACCCTCTCTTTATATCCTTCTGGCCAAATTTGTGAAGGGTGCTTTATTAAAGTATTCACTGGATTGCAGATGGTAAAAGCACTCCTCTTGCAGTAGCTTTTCATGTCTTTCTACTGTGAAGTTTCTGAGCTAGGAAACATAAAACAAAGGATGAGTCCCGCTGTTGATAAAATAGCTGGAATTTAACTAGTAGGAAGCTTGCACATCTGTTTCTTTGTTTTTGCTGCTTTTACTATTGCAGAGATCATACACTGTGTGAGTCACATTGTAACTTCTAATATTAACAGCCCGATTTCCCACATTTGCTAGATTTTTTTTTTCCCTCTAGAAACATGAATTACAAAAGATTCTTCCTTCCCCCTCACTTTGGAAAGCAATTAAAACCAAGCTATTGAACAAATCACTAACTACCAAGAAGTGTTTAAATTGGATCTCTTATTTGCATGACCTTCTTGCTTCTAATTTGGAACAGAACCAACTGGCTTTAGGATCTCTCCCCAGAAGGACACTTATGTTAATATTTCAATGGATTGAAAACTTACAATGTTTTATGTTATGGCTTTAAGAGGCAAGAAGAATTTCTAAGGATGTATTCTTACACCAGGCATTGTTTGGATTTAATTTGTATGTCATGTTACTAGACTCTAAAAGATAGATGGAGGTTTGCTAATACTGCTCTTTCCTCGTTATTCAAAATAAACATTGATGCAGAGCAGAGGCAGGAAAGAAAGAGAATAGAAAGGAGAAAAAAAAATCACTTGCTCCATATTTCTTATTAGTCTGGATAAGATGGATTTGTATGTTTTGGCTTTCAGTAGCAGAAATAGAATTGCTATATAAATGTCACTTTGAGCAGAAAGATCCTACAACTCACTCCCCAACCCCCATCACTTAATTCTGATTATTGCCAGACAGAGAACTGACTCCTTCCAAATACTACTTTCAGAATGGTTTCATTGTAAATGAGGGAAAGGGGCTCACTTTTCCAATGGAAATGCTGTTATCTTACAACAGCTGTTTATAGTTAACTACAGCCATACTTAAAGCCTTTAAAGTCTGCTTCTTGTTTAGTCTTGTATGTATGGGAAAGGCTTTTTCAGAGATTAACCCATTGTCATCTGTTAGGACAGCATTAGGCAATGGAATCAAAAGCTAAAATAGACTTTATATTTGACATGGCAAAGTATTCTAACCAACCTTGTGAATAAAACCTCTCATGTTTTGTTTGCCTTATTCAGCAGTTAAAACTAATGAAAGGTTAAAATTTCCAGAGCTAAATCAGCAGAAGCATATCCAAAACCATTTACACAACCCTAAAATACAGTGCAGAGCATTTTGATACTAAAACATGGGAACTAAAGAAAGACCAAAAAAAAAAAAAAAAAGTTAATCCAAACCAGAAATGAGTTCATTTGAGTCATTATTCTTAACCTCCAGTAAAACAAAAAGCTTTCTTTTCATGTTTACATTCCTTTTGATTTCAACATAAATTGTGTAGGGTTCTTTCAGAAAAAAAATGTAAGGGTTTTTTTGCCAGCAGTACTCCTCTCCTGTTGTTTCTTACAAATCTCAACAGAATGGTATCACTAGTCAAACTACTTCATGCCATTTGGCTGAAATGTGAGAACACACAGAAGGAAGCAGTGAAGGGTTATTATCATTAAAATGTGCTGCTACTAAGGGACACAACAAAGGGAACTGGGAAAGGAGAAATGCTTATGTGCATGCTGCTGTATCTACAAGGAACCTATAGTTTGACAGTATGAACACTTCAATACCACTTAATTGACACTAACAAGCTGTCTGTTTTTGTCTGGACTGAGCACAATTAAGACACAAGTTTTTATGTGACCCTAATTCAAAGTTAAAGGAACAAGTATTCCTTACAGTATTGCATATAAATGCAAGTTGCTCTGTGAACTATTCAGTAGTACTAATTTCATCTTCTAGCAGCTTACAGTAACTTTCAGGAAGACATATGACATTTGATTACTCTGCTTCCAACATAACCTCTATAACTATATACAGATGGGAAGGAACTTAGCATGGTTTAGTTTTTCTTGTGCCATCTTTTTCCATATTCATAAGTTAAACTTTTCAAATTATGTATTTTTATCATTGAGAACTCATATGGCACAATATGCCTGAAAATTTCGGCACAGTCCTGTTACTGTAATAATTCACAAATTATTTAGAGCATACAGTTGAACACAAACAGCAAGTTACATTTATTAAGCTTGCAGACTTGATATGACAAACGAGAAAACTGATTAAGTCTATCAGGGTTAAAAAATTCTTTAATTATTGTATTCAACTGATTTTTAACATTTTTCGGTATTCCTTGACATCATCTCCTATACAGCTATTGGGCAAAGTGGCAAAAAAAAATGTGGGGTTTTTTTATTAGATTAGACCAAGTTATTAGGTTATACTTTTTTCATTGCTCTACTCTCTAGAACAGCATTGTGATAGTCAGCTAGGATCACTAGCCAACAATGCCATTGGTTTTAGGTTTAATTTTAGAACTATCTAGTGAGTCAGTGAATTGATCTGAACATCTAGAAGTCATCTTTTTACTATATTAAAGTTTGGGTGGGGTTTTCTTAGGCTGAGATTTGCCAATAATAAAATTCTTGAGTTGTAAGATTTTAGAACTGGCTAAGCTGTCATCAGATTGGCTGCATATACTCATCACACCACAGCGGCGGGAACACAGAGATGTTAGGTTCCATATAGTAGACTGTGGAGCTGATGTGAGCCATCTGCTTAACTGGTCTGTTATATTTTGTGTTGCCAAAATAAACAAAAGTGGGATACATGTGCCTTAAAGAGTCTATTGCAAAAGAGTGATAAACTATTTTGCTTTCCAGTGCCTTCAGTTGCAGCCATGCACATTTTAAGCCTATCTCCCAAGCTTTAAAATGATCTTTTTTACTATTTACCTAGTTAAACAATGGAAATTATCTAGGAAAAAAAACCAACTCCAAAAAAACCCCAACCAAACACAACAGCAAAATAACAAAAAAAAAAACCAAACCCAAAACAACAAACCAACACAAACAAAAGAAAAACAGCTAAACAAAACACACACCCAAAACAAACATATGTGCACATTTGAGTGCACATCTAGGCAGGAAGCCAAATTCACATTTCTACTGAAACCATAACCAAAAACTAGACTCAGGTGTCTAGTGCAAGTTATCACTAATCCAGAACATTGGACTATACAGACAAATATGTGTTAACACATACAATATGTTTTGTGTTCACAAAGGATTTCCAACTTAAGTTGGAAACACATCATTAGAAACAGCACTTCTATTTAAAGTAGCAATCTCTTCAGCCTAAAACACAGCTATAACAAAAGAAAAACTATCTAAGGCAGTTACAGAGTTGTGAGCCATAAACTATCAGACATTGCTTTCTTAATCTTAAAACTACATATTTCTGTAACATTTACATAGGAAAAGAAAAAAAGTATAATAACAAATGTTTCATTTCAAGCATGATATTTATTTTTAGAAAACATCATTTTGCACAGTGGTTAATATCAGACTCCAACTTTTACCCTGTAAATATGCCAAATGAGCAGCCTTATTTCATATATACAAAGAGGTCTAACCCAGCTTCTTTAACCTGTATAGAATTACTATACTTGCTAGAAATAAGTTGCTGCATTCAGAAGATTCTGATGACAGCCTCCACAGACAGCATGGGTTACACACTATCATCTAGAGAATTATTACAATCCTGGAAGACAAAGTTTACAGACAGCTTGAAATGAAAATTGAGAAGTCTGACTGAGCTTATTCCTTCATAGTGAAGGAATTTTGCTATGAAGCCTGTATACAGAAGCAGAGCTATTAACTGAGAAAACCCCCAAGATTGTTGGGTTTTTCCTCTTTAAGTAACGTAAATCATTTATTTGTTTGGTGTGGCATAATGAAAGGCCACTTTTTTTTTCACTGTTGCAGTTTTGAAAATCCAATTTACTGACATCAACACAGAGCTAAACATTTATAGTAACATGTCTATCAGAGGAAAAATATTTTTTTTTCAAAAAATATTCAAAGTATTTTCCAATTAACTGCCTTACTACTCACTCATCTTTTTAATTTCTTTTTAATAACAGGGTAATGCAGTTCAGAAAAAATGTAGGCTGCGTCATTTTCTACCACTTTTTTTTTTTTTTTTTTTTTTTTTAAGTTTAAAGCAGATGGCATTCGAAGCCAGGATGACAGAGTACATAATTTAGAAATAATACATTAATTAGTACTTACATCAGTAAACACTTATGTAACTTCATAAAACATAGCCACGATCTTCTTTTCTTTCCATACAAGAACTTGGGTGTATTACTCTCAAACCTTTGAAGACACATTTTGCACAAATTTTCAAGGGAAAAAAAAAGAAAAGGTAATTAGGAATCAGGGAGCAGGAAAAGGTCATTACCAGTATATTTTCTGCTCCAAGTTGGGCATTTGGCATTCCACTGAGACAGTTGTTATTGTCCTGAATACTTATAATTACAGGAAATCCATTCACTACACTAGTTTTATGCTGCACACTCCTTGCCCACTGGAGTTCAATGGTTCTTCCTTGGATATCATTTGAACCAGAATGTTCAGTTTTAGCAACTTGCTATTTTGATTGGTATTTTAAGAACATAAGTTAGGTAAGCTTCTCAATTCATAGCATAAGTAGACACATGTGACAGGTGATCAATAACTGCCTTGCTACCCACTTTTCACCAGGAGCCTTATAGGTGTATTTACTGATTAAAATGGTTTTGCTTGTCATTTTTCTGTAAGCATAAGCAAAGATGGGGCTGCTGTTCAAACTTCAACATCTGGATCATCATTTGACCACTATTTTCAAGCCACTTACTATTTTACTTTCAAGCTCACTATTCCACAAGGAGTTGGTGTATACATTGCAACAGAACATCATGCTAAAGCATAATAAGGACATTGTCCAAATGCATCTTTAACAGATTTAGGGCATCAACAAGCCTCTTCCAGTGTTTGGCCACCCTCTTGGTAAATAAATGTTTCCTAAAGTCCAGTCTAAACCTCTCCTGGTGCAGCTTTGGACTATTCCCAAATATCCTGTCACTAGATACCAGGAAGAAGAGATCAACACCTCTCTTTCCACTTTTCTTCCTAAGGAAGCTGTAGAGAGCAATGAGGTCACACCTCAGCCTCATTGTCTCCAAACTACGCAAAGCACAAAGTTCTTTGGTATTCCTCATAGGACATTCCTCACAGTCCTTTCATCAGCTTTGTTTCTCTTCTCTGGATGTATTTAAGGACCTTCATATCTTTCTTAAATTGTGAGCCTCAGAACTGCATACAGTACTCTGGTTGATACTGCACCAATGTGGAATACAGCAAGATAATAATGATATAATACTTTTAAAAATAAAGTGTTCTTTTCGTTGCAATGGATGGTTATTAAAGCATGTTTTCATGTCCAGTTTTATCACTTGTCTCATACTTCTCTGTAAAAAGAATTGCATATTCTATTACAAACAGTGGGAAAGATCAATAGAGTCTGAAAAAAATCCTAAAAGCTTCACTTTGTATATTCTGCACAGGAATTTTGTGAGATTTATCTCAGCTTCTGACAAGACTATCAAACTCTTAGCCTGCTTTCATCCTTATATAGCCATTTCTATTAATGAATAATCTGATAAATTTATTGATTGAACTCCATCATAATACTCAGACAAAAGTTGTAGCAAGGGAAACATTTTGAATAGAACAAGCAATTGTTCTTAGTAAACTAGCATACTGAGCCTAATGGTCACCTTTAAGATGAAAATGCCATGCATGATTAAAAAGCCTCAATCTTGTTCCATTTCACGTGTGCTCCCTCCCACATAAACCACTAACATTTATCATCAGTTGAATTTAAACCACCTTTGTTCTCAAAAAGTCATAACATCTTAAGAAAGGCTTTCTTTGCTGCTCATTGTTTCTGACCACTCATACTCCATATTTCTAACATTTGTGTAACCACAGCATCTTTCAAGCAGATCCATGCCTGTTTTCACATACTCCAGTCTGTTGCTGGGTCTATTGCTTTTCCAATTATGCACACTGAACAATAAGCCATTTTTGTACTTTACTATCCTAAACTAATAACAGAATCCATTTAAATTGCTATGTAAAATGCAATCAGATTGGTAATAGGTCACTTACAGAAATATGATTTAGCTTTCAGGATCTCTTTCCATTATGCTAATTCCAAACCTAAGGTACATGAACATCATTAGAGCAAATATTTTATTTCTGTAAAGCTGTGCAGTAAGGCGTTAAAAGAGGTTTCAGTTAATACTAGGGATGTGGTGAAGTTACAAAACTAAAAGAGCACTTTTAATAATGCTATAATCATAAAAATGCTGGTCATGAATGTAGACTACAAGTAGTTATTAGAGCAGCATCAAGTAGTTCCCCAAAGCTTTACACTTCTCATTTCCCTGCCCCTGTGTGGTTTGTTTTGGGTTGTTGGTTTTTTTTGTTATTTTAAAAATTAATCTGAAATATCTTACTGAGCTTGCATTATATGAAGAAACTGAGTTTAGTTCTACTCTGAGACATTAAATAGGTAACATTTAATTACAAAAACCAGGCTTTGAGATAATGTTCCCACAAGAAAAAAAAATCTCTATTTTATAAAATTCTCTGACAAAAACTTAGTCCTCTTCTTCTTAAAATAAAACATTTGCTTAAACTTCCATTCTGTATTAGATAGTGACATAAGAGAGATTCTGCAAGAATATGATTTGACTCTTAACTGGGGCCACCTTCAGGATTAGAAACCTAAATTAGCAACTACACTATCAGAGTTGCAGTTGTTCAGTCAGTTATTTTTATATGGCAGTTACTAATCTAAAGAAAAAGTATACACTGGAGAAACAACTTAAATGGAGAAATGACCACTAATGTTTCTAGATTCATTGAAAAATCAAAAACTAGGACAGACTAGCAGATACAAGAAACATGTCTCCATATAAAAAGTGCCCATTTGCATTATTAGGCAGAGATTTGGGTAATTTTGAAAAATGAGAAAATAACATAATGAATTGTGATGTATTCTTCTGAGACTTAACTATTCAGAAGTGGTAAAATATCAATTAATATTTTCAGGTCTGATTGTGTGTGCTGGCCCTTTGTTCCTCTCTGCTGGCCTAAGGCAATCTGAAGGCAAGAAGAATTTCCCAATTTAGGAAGAGGGATGGAGTATATTAATAATCAGGTCAAGATTAGAAAAGAAAGAAAAAGTTACAAAAAGAGCTTTAAAAATCCACTCCAGAGCAGGTATCACCATTATTGGTTGAACAGATTAATGTACTGCTTAGATTTGGTTACAGAATTCTAGTTTGTTGTATGTGATGGTGAACCGAAGAGGTACGTAAAAATATAATTTTGTTAAAAGAAATCAAGAAAGGGAATGATACAGATTCTTGGAGATAGAGATATACTTAGAGCAGCAGCTGTATCCCAGTGTAACATAACATGGCAAATTAAAAAAAAAAAAAAGTTAACTTCAACTCCAATTTGACTGCAATGCTTTCGAAACAAAATTAATAGAGGAAGAGTCTAAAGCCCTTGGATAAATTCAGATTTCAGTATTTTCAGAAGAGAAAGTACTGAAAGAGCTCATATCTCAAAAGAGTCATACCTCAAACAATTGATAGCTGGCTACTGCATCTTCTCAGAAAGCTTTCCAGCATAGGGGTCTTAAGAACATACCCTCCCTTTCACATGCATGATTGACCACATAGTGAAATGCTCAGCATTTATATAGATTTTGATGTTTTAGTGAGCTGAATATTTGGAAAACTGGTGTTCAGGATATATCCGTGGGACTAGAAGAGCCCACACATACAACATGCAAGTGATTATTCTGACCAGAAACAGTATTCCAACTTTAGTGCATCAGAAATACAGGAGAAATAATATGTCACTGTCACCTCCTGAACTCCTACCAGACAGAGAAAATCCTGTCTGCTCTTCTTAATCCAAACTAATAAAGGGAGGAAAAACTAAACAACCTAACAACTAAAGGGAGGAAAAAAAATATCTAAACAAAATATGTTTTTGAAGAAGTGACACAGGGAACAACCAGGCCAATCAGAGCTATATATCTAAAACTGATACTGTGTTGTATTTTGAATGTTGACAGAATCATATGAATGGCCAGGCTTTTGCATCTTTTCCAGGATGTTTTTCCTATTATATCTGAAGAGACTAGCACTTCTAGACAGGGCAATAAAAATACTTTCTTTCCCCTCCTGTAATACCATGATCTCTAATAAGGTGTCATCCAGGAATGAATATGATAAACATATATTCAAGGCAATCTTATAGAATAAAATCCAAGAGAACATATATACAATCCAGACTATTAAAAACTTATTTTACATTCATATGATAACCTTTTTCTTGCCAACAACAATGAAAACCAATTATGAACACAATCATTTCAGTGGTTTCTTCCTGAGATGTAGTAATTTCTGTGGTGTTTGGGGTTTTTTTTTGTTGTTTTTTGTTTGTTTTTGTGTGGTTTTCTTTGGTTGGCTGGTTTTTTGTTTGTTTGGTTGGTTTTTTTTATCGCCATCTCACAAATTTACACAGTCATCATTGTAAAGATGAAGGGGCAGAATGAATAGCCAAGGCTACGGGTTTTGATCAAGAAAATAAAAATAACTTAAATACCAAAGTATTGCTATTTTGCTTTTTCTTTAATTGCCTATGTAAGAGACAGGAGAGAAAGGCAAGTATTTGCTTGCAAGTTTTGGACACCTTTCATGACACTACAATTCTGAGGAAGATCTCAGGGGTTTACAGGGGGCTTAAAACATTTATTTATAATAAATGTACTGTTTTATGGACATGGTCTCACAGATTTCTAAAAGCAGTCATTCAGCTTAATATATCGTCAATATCAGCCTATGTTGCCAATAGTTATTTTAGTCTTTATCCATTCTTCTAGAAATAACAATGTTTTCAGATTTTGCTTACATAGAAACTCTTTGTTCTGAAAACTCTGAAAGCTCACAACTAATTAGGATTTTTGCAAGCCTGTAAATGATTACAAGATGTGCTCTGATTATTCTTTAGTGTCTGACGTATTACTTTTCACCCAACCATATTTAATGCATTTAAATAAAGACATTAAATTAATTATATCACAAGGAATATTACACTGTTATCAACTTTGTCATGCACTGCAACATTTTTGCATCATTCTGCATTGGTTAATTAGAAACATTGGGCTTTTTTTCTAATAGATGCATTTTTTAACACCAATGAACAGAAAATATTTATTTCTCATATAGGGCAACAGAAATTATCAGTAGATGTCAAGCAGGCATCTAAAACCAGTTATTATCAATAGGCCTATTAAAAGTTTATAGGACGTGATTTTTTTCAAATTAGTATCTGTTGTAGCTGCTTGTTTATAATATTCCCTGCTTCTAACGTATTATAGGCAGCCTTTTGAATTGAGATCATTTTTTTCACTGTCACAAATATGCAGATCATTGTGGTCCTGTCTTAAGATAGCATGCAACTTCCTGGCTAACACATGTAGTAAAAGATATTTTTGCAGATGTGACCTTTTGAAACAATAAAGAGCTTAAAAGAAACCACCCTAAAAGCAGATCTGTTGATTGTGAACAGATGCAAAAAGCAGTCACTGTCTCCTGTGCTCAAATGCAAAGTGTATTTACCTGCTGGAGCCAGCAGCAATGCTGTGAAGTTAAGTTTTCTGAGGTAAGGCTTTGGGTCCTAGCACTAGTTTGGACAATTGTTCCATCCAGGACTATGTTCTAAAAATCCAGGAGGATATAAGGAGCAACCAAGTCCCTAGATTAAAAGCAGCTGAGCAGAATTAAAAAAAAAATCATACAAGAAAAAAAAAACCTATGGTTTTAAATTTAGTTTAACCTATTCTAGAGTTATGATTGGCAAAGTTATGTTTGCTCCAGACTGCTAGGGATAATAATTGTCAGTTTTATATCCTATGCCTATGTTTCCAAAATCCAAAAGCCTCCTACCATGTCTACCCCTGTTTTACCAGCAGGAATTGTGCTTCAGAATTACATGTATTTACCCAAATCTGAACCTGTCATCAACACCAGATCATCACTCTGCCAAAAACAGACAAGAAAAATAAATAAATTAAAAAGAGACATCTAGGTTGATGCAGTACTAGGTCAGTACTGCCTACTGTCAGTAGGTCAGTACTACACACAGTACTACTAGGTCAGGATATTAATGTTTGACGTGTACAGATCATGATGGTGACAAAATCCACATTTATATAGTTTTTGAAATGCATTTCTGACATACCTTAGGTCATCTCCTTTCCATTTTTGGAAACAAGAAGTATCAGACTATAGTGGAAATAAATATTTTTTACCAATGCATAAAATCAGTGGCTTATCTCCAGGTAATGACCAACCACTGCACATAGAGGAGAAAACAGTTTGTTAGAGCTGGATGTTTACAAATCTCCAAGAACTAGAATTGATGGGTATAGTAGGTAAGGCTGCACTATCAGAAATCAGGGAACAAGAACAACCTCAAATCCTAGAGTCTACCCTGCAATAATCCTAACCCATACAGATGGCACAATCTGAAAGCAACATAGCAAAATTCATGCTCCACAAATCAAATATCCTTTAGAAGAAAGTAACATTGGACCCTTTCTTGCCTTCAGGAGTGCACACTGGAACAGGTAGTACACATTTTGACAAAGTACAGCAAGATAGAGATCAGCTTCATTTACAGTCCATGATGCCCAAAACTGACAGTTACCACAGAGTATGAATAGGAAACTAGTAGCACCGATCATTAATAAAAAAGCACACATTTTTCCCTACATTATAACAGGAAAAAATGTATTCTGTAGTTATACTGATAGTCTCAAATACACATTTATGATGGAAAGTTAAGAAAATAATACATCATCACTTCTCAGGTGTTTATATACCGACTATTTATCCCATTAACCACTGGTAATTTATAACAAGCTGTCATATCACTAACACAATAAGCCAGTAATTGCTGTCATGCTGTCACTACGTTTTCATCTCTATGCTCACAGTGCTCTCTGACTTCAGGAAGAGATATGATTATTAAGTTTTTGCACATGCTGTAGTAATTGTATGCACTTTATATCCCAGCAAATATTGTTTGGTTGATCATAGTACATGTTGGTTTGTTTGTTTTTTCTCTTTTGCATCCATTTCAAAGACAACCAGGATGGCCACACTTGGGAAGTTATTTTATTTCATAACATAATGAAAAGGATAAGAAGAATCAAATTCTTGCCAAGATCTTTTTAAATTAGAATTTTCTTCATGTATCTTTTCTGTCAAAACAAACCATTCAAAAACAAAACTAGCTCTCTTCACTGTTAAAATAACCTTCACAATGCAAATCATTTCACTTTTCCAAACTAGCAAAACAAATGCTTCTAGAAACAATGAAAATAGTGAAAATATTATTAAAAACTTTCTTGCTCCTTGCACCTAAAATTCTAAACAACTGCAACAAAAACATCAGAAACAGCCTGTGTTGAGCATTTTTGAGTCACGGTGGCATCAGTTTTCTACCTCAAATCATTCAATGCTTACTTAAATGAAAAGAGACTCAAACCTTCTCATAATTTCACTGTCCCATCAAAAAAGGGACAGGGATTCTGCTAATTTACAGAAAAATTTAAAACTGTAAATAATCACAGATTCCCTTACTACAGCATTCTCTATCACTGTTCTTTCAGGAGGTAAAAAGGTATAACAGAGTCAGCTGCGATACAGTGCGGGAACACGTGCCTCGGACACAGCACAGTTGTTGTGTCTGAGTCTGGGGTGCGTGAACTGTGGAAAATTACTGTCTGGTTTGGGTAAACTTTGTGTGAAAAACAATTTAGCTAGGAGTAAGAAGGATGATGCCTTCAGGGGCATAACTATGTAAATGGCGACGTTTTAGGCAAACCAAGATAGAGCTGAGTAGCGTGAATGGGAGTTAACAGCCAATCTTAATTGTAAAGGTGTGCAATTACGTGCCTGGATTTGTTCTGGCATATAAATAAGTTTGTTGCAGCCTTAATAAAGTTGGAATTTAGCTTCCATCAAGCTGTCCCCGTCCCTTCCATCGCAGCAATACAGATCTCTTTTTTCATAAAGATGTTGTTACTTTGTTAGGGGAGTATTTATGAATTTGCCAGATACAGCTCTGCAATTGAAAAATGCACTATTTTTAAATAAAATGTATCATGTTAAATTAGTTACTCTGTCATTAGTCAACTTGATAATTTACATATTAGTGTAAATCAACATTTTTTTTGCATGGTTTGTCTGTTCTTTCCTCATAGACTTTCTAAATCTTTTTTCCTTTACATTTGTATGAAACAGTACATAAAAAATCTAAACACCCAACTCAGAATTGTGTGTAATAATAGTGGTTCAAAATTCCTATCAAAAAGCCCAAATTTTATTTATCTGTTCAAAAAGAGTGCATGCATGCACACATATATTACAGAAGATCCTTTCCTAAAGAATGAAATAGTGTCATGTTTGTGGATATCTTTGACAGACTTTAAAAATACATAACAATTACATTCAAAAAATGTTATTAGACCATTCAAAATATCTACGGTATTTCTGCAGGGAAGCCAAGGATCATCCTTGTAGAGCCTTAGACTGGTCCTAACAAAAGTCTGTCTTAGGATGCTAAAGATTACATATACTGGAAGGACAGAAAAATGGCACTGATTTCTTACAAAATTTGAATTTAAAACTGAGACTTTAGTTGAGCCTCTAGACAGCAAAAAAAAAGTGTATTTACGGGTCAAAAACTGTTAAGCCTTATTCATTTTGCTAAGCACTGTAGTAAAATCTTCCCTCATATTGAGCCAAGATCTAATAATCAGAGCAGCAGACACAAAGGATGGAGAAACAGCAATTGGACTGACTATACCCTGGTGCAGGCAGTGGATTTCAAGTAACTTCCATTTCCAAACAGCAACTTAATCTAATGATGGAGGCAAATGTTTTTGATAGTAGAGAACAAGTAGTTACTTCTGACCACAAAGACACAGGCGAGATACCAAAAGAACCAACCCAGAAACCCAAAACCAAACCT
>JAOEGS010008295.1:0-11888 GCA_025447755.1 Corythornis vintsioides
TTATATAAAAGTATTTTTTGTATATAAAAGTATTTTTTTTCAAGTTTAAATAAAATAAAGACTAAATCAAGCTAACAAGATAACAACAATTGAATAATAAGACTTACCAAAAGCACAAAACATCTTGACAGACTCCAGAGAAAGGTTGGGGTGCAATAGAACATGATGTTCTGGTGCTCTCACAGGCCACAGTTCTCCTTCAGAGATCACCATGCAGCATTTTAAACAGGCTAGAGTGGTGTAGTGGCCATACTGATACCTAAGTAAATCAGACTTCTCAATTTCTACTTTCCTTCAACTGTTCCTGAAATATCTTCTGTCCTTAGACCAACTGACAGATTGTTGAACTCTAGTTGACAGCTATACTTGAAATCCCATGGGATTTTTATTGTAATCTCATACTCGAGATGCCTCTCTGTCCACCTACATGAACAACTATTTTATTTAAGGCCTTATAGATCCCCTTCCTCTATGTGCTACATTACAGAGAGTTGTCTCTTTCTGGGTGTTATACATTTTTTGTTTCTCTAGAACAATCCATTGACTGTCACAAAATATTACTGTAATCCCATTCCTATTTTCATGTTATAGTATTCCTCCCAGTCATCTCAGACAACTAAATTTCTTCGTGGCACTCAGTACCTAAGTAAAAGGATTATTTCAGGCTACTTCTCCAAGAAGGATGGCATTTATTCTCCTCTGACTTGAGAGATGAGGAAATGCATCTTTTTTCTCAAAGGGTGTAGCCATAATTTCTGTTGAATAAATAGTAACAGTGACGGTGATGTGACATCAAGCCAGAAGGAAAGAAATATGATTAAAACAGACAAAAAGCATGGGATATTGTGATGAAGAAACAAGCCAGTATCTACTTATATATGTTTTACAAACCTAGGAACATCTCAAGTTGCTTTCTCTGCAGCACCAAGTCAAAGGGTTAGATCTGGTTTCAGAAGTTCAGCACAAAGCATGTGGGGTTTGAGGGGTCTGGGCCGGGGGAAGGAGATCCTGTGTCCTCATCATATCAGAGTTTCCATCTCTTTTTATGGCATTTAACTTCGTTGAGTCTGTAGTCCTGCTGAGAACAAAGTAGTCTTTGATGTTAAAATATGTTGCAATGAAGAAGTCATTATGGCCTTTAGGAGAAAGGGGATACAAGGATTTGGGCGAAATGTCTGGATACTTCTACTGCTAATTTTTTTTTTTTTTGAGATATAGTCAGTAACTCAGTAAACATTCCTTTGTATTTTTGAAGTAGGCTTTCCAGAATTCATAGCCCCCAAAAATCCTTCCATTCCTGAAGTAAACCTTTAAGGTACTTAAAAGGATGGGTGACAACTCATCCTTCTCATCTAAAAAATTGAAATTTCCACATTTAAAGTCAGTAAGAAATTGCAAGAGCATATTTTTCCTCACTTCTAATAAATCAAAAGCACTTAATTGTAGCAGATGTCAGTATCAATCATACTAATTAGACTTCTATAACAATAATTATAAGTGAATCAATAAATGCGTAAGTTAGATGAATAGAGTTAATGAGCTCTTTACAGTCTTAGTAGTATGATGAAGGCTAGAAAATTCCGAAGATGCATTTTGATACATTTCTATGTTAAATTTCCATGCATATGCCATTTCTGCTGGAAATATCTCACATGAAAACTCCTAGGACTGCTTTTACTTTGTAGAGGTTTCTAGACAGCCTGTAGAGGTTGAGAAGATTTTCTTTGTCTACCTTTTTCAGATATTTTTCATTTTTTACAGATAGCAGATATTTTTGTCACCCAGCATGGTATTTTTGCCTACTGAATTTCACTTAATTACAGTTTTTGAGCTCATCCTGTTATTTCTGTGTGTTACCCTATAGTGAAAACAGCTCTGTCATACACATATTTCATCACTGTATTCCTCTTGTTTAGAAACAGAGACTTTGGTAAAATTGTAAATCATTGTCTTCTTTAACTATAATCAATATATACAGTAGCTTACCTTCTCTTAAGACAAAACTTAAAGGAGTTAATGGTTAGGACAACTTTGCCAACACATCCTTAAGTCTACATTCTATATTGCTTTCCATCTGTAGCTTTTTCATAAATTACAGGTTTTGTAAAAGGTCAGAAATTATTACACAAAATAATAATATTAACTAGAGCTTAATTTGTCTTATGCAGTGTCAGAATGTCTAAATTCACCAACAGAATCACACTGGCTTCTCCCAGCTTTTATCCTCCTCTAGATATGGGTGAGATTTTGGCTGAAGCATTTCTATTTTTGTTCAACCCATGGGTATCTATCTTTTTAAAATTACTTTTTACTTCTAAATTTCCTAATTTCTAAAGGCATTCTTGATTTGATTTCCAGAAAACGGCTACTGAAATGTTGTCTGTGAAACTCAGCACTCCCTAAGTACTCTGGCCTTCTGGAATAGTGCAATGAAACAGCTTCAGAATTCCCATTCAGTTAAGGGAAAGCCATCTCTGAAATGAATCCTAGGACATAATAGGCAATACTAAACCAGCTCACAATTACTGTAATTTAACATTTAACTCACATTCAGCTTATAGAAAGAAAATAAAGACCTAGCTACTTGTGCTCTATACCTTTGTGCAGCTTCCATTAGAAAATGTACAAACAACCTTGTTACGTACGACACAAAAACACTTGCCTAAATGTCATATTAAACTCATTACTAGGAGAATGAGAAAGCTCTCTAATGTAATTGCTCTTTCTCTGTAACAAAAGCAAAAATTACCAGTTCTGCAGAGTTGTGATTGGAGTTAGATGAACTAATGCTGATGAGTACCCACTTGCATTGGCTATGTGTGTGTGAAAAGGCATGACAAAATGTATATGTTTCATCTGCACTGATAACTTCTTTTTATCAGATTAAACCCAATCTTCCATTACATACTTAGAGATTCATCTGAAGTCAACAATAAGCACACACCACCCAAGCTGTAGCACATCAATAGTGATATATCCTTTGTATTTTGAAAGCAAATACGTATTGCCTCTGATAATGATATTAGTATTTATTTGTTTAGTTTGAGTAAATTGATTGCTCAACTATAAAGTGAGAAAAGCCCTTCAGTTTCCAAATAATACTTTGTTCATGTCATGGATATACAAATGACCCCATCTTGGACCACCTATTTAACTATAATGACATTTCTCTAACTGGATGATACAGAAATACTGCATTCGGAACACAGACTTCATGGCCCTTCCTGGTTGCTGCCCATATATCAGAGGTTATTCTATGATTCTATGATTCTATTCGTATTTATAGGTCCTACACACAGTATATGGGTAGCAAAATAACACAGAAATCTGGATAAATTGGAGCACCACTGACATAAAAAGCATATTGATATCACTAAAAACCCTCAGTGACTTACACTGACCCAGAAAGATAATATGCTTTTATATATATATATATACATATATACATATATACATTGAATTGTGTCCAGTTCTGGGCTTCACAGTTCAAGAGAGATAAGGAACTACTGGAGAGAGTTCAGTGGAGGCTACAAAGATGATGAGGGGACTGAAGCATCTCTGTGCTGAGGAAAGGCTAACACACCTGGGGCTGTTCAACCTGGAGAAGACTTGAAAGGAGAATCTGATCAATTCTTCTCAATACCAAAAGGGTAGGAGTCAAGAAGATGCAGCCAGATTCTTTTCAATGATGCCCAGTGACAGGACAAGGAGCAATGGGCACAAACTGAAACACTGGAGATTCTGTCTGAGGGTGATGAAGTCCTGGTCCAGGCTGCTTAGAGAGGTTGTGGAGTCTCCTTCTCTAGGGAGATTGCAAACCCACCATGATGTTATCCCAGGCCCCATGCTCTGGGTGATCCTGCTGGAGCAGGGGGATTGGACCAGATGATCTCCCAAGGTCCCTTTCAACCCCTACCATGCTGGGATTCTGTGATTCTGTGATGTTCAGTGTTAACAGTCCAGAAGAAAACAGAGTGATGAGTAGTTTTGTTCCAAAATGCTTCACCTAGACTGGTAGTTTGGGGACAATATGTGTGAAGCATCTTTAAAAAAGTGATGACTGTAGGTCAACAAAGACTCACCTATTCCTCACCTTGTTGTTTAGAGTTGTGCTACCATTTGAATTTATTTATTTACATATTTTTAGTATCTGGTCTAGTTCACCATTGTACTTAAATTTCTCATCCTGTTTCTTTCCTGCCTCTTTGGCTTGCAAGAACCACCAATGAGTTTTTCTCATACCAGATACTTCTAGACAGCACAGCTCAGTAAAATCTACTGCTGTAGGGAATTCTCCAAAAGGTGATAATGTACTGATAGTTCTTTTGGGGATATGATAAAAAACAAACAAAAAACGCACCAAAAAAAAAGAAAAAAAACAACAAAAAAACCAACCCTAGCATAAAGCATTAAAAATGCTCTAAATGACTTGGGGAGGAACAGGGTAGTCAAGAAAAAGTAATGGGGAAAAAAGATAACTTCTTGGAATTTCACAGTTGTGAAGGAGGCACAAAGTCCAAAGATTATATCAAAACAAGATAGAAATATTATTAAGTGTTTTATTTATCCTTCTTTGCTTCTTTGTCCACATTGATGCACCAATGTGTTGGTAGAAAAATGAGACTTACCATTCATAGCTGATGTTCAATTACTATTAAACATCTAGGCTAGGAATACAGTGTCATGATTTTTCTTGATTTCAGGAAGGATCCTTCCGTATTTGATGTTTATCTTGGCATAAAGACATAAACCCACATTTTAAAGTTCATAACAAAAGCTACAAAATCAAAACTTAAAGCTCTGAATGCTTTAGAGGATGGAGCTACATAAATTGTCAAAGATTCTATATCTTTTAAGGCAAAACACAAATTCCTTGAAAGTCTTTTCTTGGTTGGGTTTTGTATGTTTTTAATATAGTGCAAAGCTGTTCCAAAAATTTATTCACAATATGGGATCTTCTAATGCAGAGCAAAAAAAAAAAACTAATTCTGCTATGACAATCAAAAATTTAGGTGAGTATAAAACCCACTAACAATGGGTGATTTTAGAATAGTCTATCACTTCAAGCTGTTGTGACTCCTTTTACTTGTGACATAGTTTATAATAAGCTGAAAATAATAAGTATCAAGCGGAGTCAGAAGAAAATGCAGACTGAGACAAAAAAATGTATCCCAGTATTCAATGTAATTAGGTCTACTATGTGCTAACCATATAAATGAAACTAGTAATAAAATAAGAATGATATTTTCCATGATATAATGAGCAACCTGCATATTTTAATAACCACTAACTTAATGAGTTCAGAAGCAATGAGATCCTTTACTAGTATCAGGAATATAGCAGAGTTATATTTACCTCAGATGTGTTTCTCTTCCACTGTAACTATAAAAACAAAAGGAAAAATAAAGGAAAAGTGTTAGGCTAATATATCTAGCTCTAGTCTGTCATATTTATTTTTGAGAAAATGATAAACTTATTGAACAGATATGACAAATGCTGTACATTAAAATGCTCTATTATTTGTATTCTGAAGGGAAGGAAGAAATTAATGAGATGTACTTTAATTACACAGGGCAGGTGCCCTCTGTAGGATACTAGCCCAGCCAGGAGAAACTAATATTTTTGCATTATAAATCAATGTATCTGTACACCCATTTTTGTTCATCAGACAACTGCTGAAGTATCATATTCAAACCCTTAAAAAAAAAAATCACCACTCTTTTTAATTTAATTACTCCATGAAAGTGGAAAGACACCCCTTTCTCATAGCTCCCTCAAGCCAGACATGTGGTAGGATGTCATGCCAGAGAAACACAGGTGTTTTGCACTACCTACATTTTGCTAATTGTTAAACTTTCTTTTTCTTAACTGAAAAAAAAGTGAAATTCAGGTGATTCACAATCCCTGGGAGGAGGGGGAGAAAGATCAGTTTTGTTTGGTGCTGTCAGTGTCCTACTTTGGCAGGTGTCCAAATCCTGAACCACTATAAGTCAGCATAATGCTACTTATTAGGTGATGTTTTCAACCTAAATATTTCAGTTTTTCAGTTTCATCTTTGATAATGTATGAGGTGCTCCATAATGTTTAACAATGCAGGGGTCTACATTTTCAAAATGTTTAGGAGTAGGCGAGTGTCTACTTGCCATACCAATATGACTGGAAAATATTTTCCTCTGTAAAAATGACAGATTGATATCTAATGATTTTCCAAAGAACTTCTTCACTTTTTTATGTTAAATTTGTTCAGTGTAAGATTCACACGTGTTGATTTCCAGACTAGTTTTGACTTGCTGTTTCTCTGACCCTGTTGATCCTGACAGTTGCACTGAAATGAATTACATTGCCACTTTACACTAAAATGAAATACAAAAGCTCTCCTTTATTTCAGTAAGAGTAAAATTGGGTTCTAAAACTGACCCTTGTTCCAGAAAAAGCATGTAGATAGATATCCACCACACTATCTGCAATTCTATTAGACTTTATTTTTTCCTTTCCATAATAAGAAAATATGTAATACGTTAACCTTGAAATCTGACACATTTTTCTCTCATACTTGTGTGCCTCACAGAAAGTACATAGGTATTTGACTTTATCTTGCTCGGGTGCTCCATTACTCCATATGTAGCCTGTGACAAGTAGAGTTTTCCATGAGATGGAGAGTGCTTTGACTTTTGTTATGGGAATGAGTCTTGGGGCTAAAATATTTCTCTAGGGAGGTGTCATGATACAATCTTGGCAGCTCATTTATTCTCTGTCTACTCCTCTTTCCGAGACTATCTATAAACGTATTCATAGATAATATTTTACCCTGAAACTGCTGGAAAAGAATGAAGAACAGAGTACCCTGTTTTCATTCTGAAAAATATGCAGCTAAAATAGATGTATCCATTTGTTCAGGATTTCCAGTAGTTGCAGATGCTGTTCTGCAGTGAGATACTTATCCCTGGTCTTGTCACTGAATACATTACAGAAAATTAATAATATTCATTAATTACTTTTTAATTTGCACCTATCTCAAATGTAGTTTCATTGGACTAAACCAGCCAGCATCATAAATTAAAACTTCTATCACTGTGTTGCAAAGAGTGGAAACCTTTTTGGGGAAAAGGGAGATACTGATGTTTGTAATTTAGTATTAAGAAAATGGCATGTACAAATCTGGTCTTAGATCATTCTTTACAGTGTATTACTGAGAGATTTTTTTTTTTTTTTCAGGTATTTTTTCTCATTTCTCCTTCTTTCAGAAGTCCTATTATATTAGTTTCAGGGGGCTTGCTTACTTAAGGGTCATATACTGTGAGTACAGCTGAATGAATTCTATGTAATAAAAGATGAGAGTCCCTCTGGACTTCATTTAAAGTTTGCTGCTCAAGAGGCCAGAAACTTGCTATGTCTTTGCTCTTTCCTCAAGTATTCCCAAAAGCTCAAATCACAATAGATCACTTGGGAGCTTGAAATGATATGTCTGTTGCCTACAAACCTTGGAGCAGAGAGGAGGGAAATTGAGGTCTTGACCTATAAGTTCAAGTCTGTATGGAAAAGGCTACTCACCAAATGCCATCTATATTAGAATCTCTTGTGCTTATTTCAGTTTGTTGGTAAATTACATGTTCAGTAACTGTTGTCCTTGAAGTCTCTCCAAGACTCACTGAACCTCGGTGTTAACCTTTTGCCTGCCTGAAAATTGCCCGTTTATTTTTGCTCTTTGTTTTCTACCTCTTTTAGCTAGTTTCTAATCCATAGCAGACCTTTGCCTTTCAACTCAGGACTACTTAGTTCCAATAATAGCCTTCTTTTAAGACTTTGCAGAAGTGTTTCTGGAAGTCCAGATGAATTATATCTACCATTCCCTTCATCCACTCCTTTCCACACATTCAAGGAATCATAGTAGGTTGGTAGCAAGACGTTGAGTTCTCAGTCAGCACAGACAAACCATCGGTAACCTTGATGGGTGGAATCTGGGGAAACATGTTACAGGAGAGACTGGATCTTTTGGGGGAAAAAGGTGAAGGAAGAACCAAATTGCATCTGATGAATGACCCTTCCTCCTGGTAAAATAAAAGGTAGTGTTTTCAATCAGCTATATAATTTTCTCTGAGCAAAGAAGATGGGTTGGTTTTTAGAATTCAAAGAAAGCTAAAGGTTCTTTTGCTTGGTTATATCATCAAGCACAGTGAAGGCACAAAACACTAGCAGAAACCTTCAAGAGCCCTCTCTTCACGATAGTTGAATGTATTGGTGGACAAGGAGGATAAGAGTTAGGTTAGATAAGTTAAAAGCATGGATTATAAGCAGATCTTAGAGTTTTCCAATAGAGAACTAAAAAAGACAGGTTTAAATATTCATCACCAAAACAGTGCTGTAGCAGCAGAAAATAAAGATAAAAAGACCAGAAAAATGGAGATATCTCATTCTGTGTGTTAAGATTCTGCCCACAAAACAGCAAGAACAAGGGGTCCTGAAATATTTTTTTCTCTAATCAGTGGCATGCATTCAGCTGCTTCCTGGGGACAAGGGCAGAACTTGGAGTCCTGAATATTCAGCAAAGGAGACCACACAGCTATGAGCAACAGCCCTGGGAGTACATCTGGAGTGTGCATGAGAATGAGGAATAAAGAAGCACTAAGAGCAGTAAGGGATCTTTAGTGTCTGTCACACACTCACTGGTGAAGGCAAATCACTTTGTATAAACCACATAAATGCATCAGGAAATGTCAGAATTTAGAGAAAAAGATATGATCCCATTTCTTGTTCCACGCTGAGTTTGCTCAGCTGACTTTTCCTGAGGCGTGTTCCTGCTCAGCTTTGCATGAGGTCTTTGCTGAGGTATCATTCAGCAATTTTTCATCGCTAATGAGGACAGGGTCTGAGTAGAGCATCTCCTGTAGCAGTGTCAAGAGATGGCATATGCCTGGCATGGTGCAGACAAAACGCTATGTGGACCTGGACCAGAAGCAGCTACATGTTGACTTTTTCTCAAACACATGCTACAGTGCATGCATCTTCAGCAGACAGAATGATAAGGTATGCACATACTTAAGTAAAGAGACCTTGCATGAGTCATACGTGAAGGTAAAGGAGCAAAATATCTGAGCAACATAAGAATGGTGCCATTTGCCTGAGCTATTTTTACAGCCCTTGGATGCAGAAAGATGTTTGTTTGTTTGTTTTTTCCTTTCAAAGTCATTCAATCCAATCTCCCTGCCTCCCATTTTATAATTGACATACCTCTTCTCAGGAAAGCATCATAAAATACTACTATTTTTGTAGTCTCTATTCAGTTCTCTTAAAATTAATCATTATGCTGCACCACATTTTCTATACCTGCCAAACTGTAAACCTTTCCAAAAAGCCATGGAAACACTGGGGTTGGCACATTGCTCTCCCTGTAACTCTGTCGCTCACTGATTAGCAGTTTGTCAAGCAGCAGCATGAATAGGCTGATATCACGGGAAACTCTGAGGTTTTCCAGCAGCAATGCTCTTGAAAGCTGTCTATGCAATGTCCTGGCTTCCGTGGGCACTGTGAGCAAAGTGCATCTTTTTCAGCTTGTCATCAGGGATGTGAGAAGTTTTTTTTTATTCCATCTAGTATATTGATTGCTTCAGTTAACCCATTCTCACATATATTCCTTTTCCTGACCCTCCCAGTCAATCACAGAGAAAGGGTAAGAAGCACAAAGACATTTCTCTCTCTCTAGTCGTGCTTTTCACTACCCTGAAGCAGTCAAAATGTTTTCCACTTCTTCCTGCTGGTCTTCCAGAAGGGATACAGTGTTATGAAAACAGTGTTATGAAAAGCTTTTTTAAAAAAACTGATGGAAATGGAATAGTTTGTACCCTTGTACCTCCCCTTTCCCATCCCCTAATTATTTTTTTCTCTTTGCTTCTTGTTTTTCTAGGACTGTACAGAAATTTGGCATTTCTGGTACCAATGCAAGATAATCATGGCCTTGGCTGGTGCTACTGATGCAGTCGTCTATGTACTTCTTGCTCCCTTCCAGTTATCTATGAAGCTTGGCCATGTGTCACATAAATCTTTTTTATGTGGCTGTGAAAATCCAAATGACCTCTCATAGCTCTGTTGGACATTTTTGTGGCCTCATCACACTTCTTTGCCACATTCAGCAGTTTCCAGCCCTATCCAGTAGTTTCCCACATCCTGCCTAGTTAACTCTGCTGTGGACCATGACCCAGCAGTTTAGCTGCTTACCTTTAGACCTAGAAGGTTCATGACAGGCCTACAGACAGTCCCAGTATCCCTGGAAAATGAGGCAGACATGATTGTCACTGCCTTTGAGATATGTTTAGACACAGGAGATCTGGCATAACTACTTCTGCAGGGTTTTCCCTTCACAGCTGGCAAGTCCTCTTTGCAAAACCATCAGAAGGCTGTTGTCACCTGACAATATAATCACAGATTGTCATGAATGTTGTGGTCCAGATTCTGAGGAATTAAGTTAGGACACAAGCTGCAAAAGTAACTGCAAGATCTGTCTTTATTCTGCCCCTGCTTGCATATGGAGCATCTCACAGACCAGAACAGTACTTCTGCTGAGCAGCAATTTGGTAAAAAGCAGCACAATTTATAAGCCTGCTTGAAAAACCTTTTCCCGTTAAAGATTGACAGTAACCACCTATTGGCTTCTCCATTATGATAGACATTATCTACTGTTGTCAGCATGTTATGGTTTGAGGAAAACATTTCCTAATTTCATTGGAGGTAAAACTGAAATCAGTTGATAGAGAGGAAGATCACCAATAAGAAACATCCATTCTGCATGTTTGTGACCCAGTGGATAAGTCTATTTCACATGACAGAAATGCCCTGAAATGCTATAAAGGCTTGGGGAAAAGTGGCTGGTAAGTGCCTTGTGGAAAAGGACCTGGGGCTTTTGCTTGACAGGCATTGAGAATGCTATGACCATCCCATCTTGGAACAGCACTTGTGTGACCAGGAGGTCTAGGGTAGGGATCATCCCCTTATACTGGGCACTGGTGAAGCCACACCTTGAATACTTGGTTCAGTTCTGTACCTATCACTCTAAGAAGGACATTGAGGGGCTGGAGCATGTCCAGAAGACAATGAAGATGGTGAGGGGTCTACAGCACAAGTTTTGTGAAGAGTGGCTGAGGGACTTTGGCCTATTCAGCCTGGCAAAAATGAGGCTCAGGGGAGACAACTTTCTCTTGACAACTCCCTGAAAGGATGTTGGAGCCAGGTGGGGTCAGTCTCTTCTCTCAGGAAACAAGAGATAGGACAAGAGGAGATGGCATCGGGTTGCACTGAGGTTTAGGTTGGACATGATGAAAAATTTATTCTTCACAAGGGTTGGCAAGGCCTGGACCAGGCTGCTCAAGGCAGTGGTAGAGTCCCCATCGCTGGAGGGTTTTCAAAGCCATGGAGATGTAGTGCTGAAGGACATGGTTTAGTGATGGGACTGACAGTTTTAGTTTAACGATTGTACTCAATGATCTTAAAGGTGTTTTCCAGATGAAATGATTCTGTGATTCTAAGTAGTTCAATGTTACATAGCGTCTAACCCAAACATCTTTTGTCTTCAAGCTATTCACTGATTCTTAGCTAACTTCAGCTGGTATATGTAAAAAAAGACTGTCGTTTGTTAACAGCCCTCTTTGGGGTTCGTTTGTTCAGGCATCATTCTCCAGGAACACAGAAACTACACAGGCAGGCTATGCACAACTTCAGAACAAAACAACCATTTATTGTCTGATACACACAAAAGATACTTAGTATTTAGGAAACTGTTAGGCTGATCATACTCACTGCTCAAGAGAAGGACTCAGAGACTTTTCTCAGTGAGGGTGACAGAGCTCTGGAACAGGCTGCCCAGGGGGGTTGTGGAGTCTCCATCTCTGAAGACACTT
>JAOEGS010008296.1:0-12749 GCA_025447755.1 Corythornis vintsioides
ATCTATCTATCTATCTATCTATCTATCTATCTATCTATCTATCTATCTATCTATCTATCTATCTAATCTATCTATCTTCCCTGTTTGTGGACTCCTCAGAAACCTCACTTCATTGCTGTCCTACTGCTACAGGTGTATGATTGTAAATTAGAAGGCAGTCTGAAACCAGAGGACTTCAACTGAGGCTTCAGAGTGGAAGGGCACAAAGCATAAGTCATTGAACAACTATGATGTTGGATTCAAAGCCTTATATACCTACATACAAGAGATGTATTAGTATATTAAAGTTATTTTTTAAATTCTGGTTAATAATAATAATTATTATTATTTATTTACCTGTAACAAGGCCAGGCTGGACTGGGTTTTGAGCAATCTGACTTAGTGGAAGGTGTCCTTGCCCATGGCAGGAGGGTCAGAACTAGGTGATCTTTAAGATCTCTTCCAATCCAAACTGTTCTGTGATTCTGTGATCTATAGCTCTCTTGTACGTCAGAGTAGGTGAGAGAGGAGCAGAAAAGCAGGCTCTGCATGAGTCATAAACCAGAATACAGCTCTTCTGAGAATACAGCTCACACTGCTCTGCAGAGTAGCCCAGGTGATAAACATCAGTGTTGTTGTTGTCTCCCTGTTGTCGGTTTCATCTTGCCATGAATGACAAGATTCCATATGATGTATTCTAATGGGGCTGTAGATAGGGATAGGCAGGGACTTCTTTCTTATATTTGTCTTTTTCAAACGACCATAAAAATAAAATAGAAAGTGTTACTTCTAAATCCAGGATTGTTACTCAGTGGGATCTTCCTAATTAAAAGCTGGGCATGGAGTGAGAGAACAAGAAGGCCTGGTGTTCTCACTGAAGTCTGCAGTTCCAGCATGTGTTTAAAGACAGCCACCCTGTCTACATTAGGAGATGGGCTGGTCAGTGCTGAGTCTGCGATGAAGTCACAGGTCAGTCCTGGAGCTGTCACTGCTGGATAAGAGCCACGATCACTGCATCTCACCTACCAGGTATCTCTGGCCCTACAACAGTGTCAGCAAATTCTGAGTAGTTGCAAGAGATTCCAGTGTTTTAATATATTGATACTTGCAATGTTTATTATGCTGCTTCTTTTCCCAGCAGAATGAAGGATGGAATACATTGGACACTCTTCAGAAACTGCCCTGAAAAACACAATTCCCTAAACAGAGCTAGTGCCCATCCCACATCTAATTGCATGGCTTAATTGCCTTTACAACAGTACGGATGGGAAAAAAAAAATATTTTGGTAGCATTTTTATTCAGATCAGTTGTGATAAAATCTCATTTTCTCTTTCTTCTGACTGTTACGTTGAACCTCTATTTGGGACCCAATTTCTTCATGCTTTGTATTACAGAGACCCAAAGAATCATTTCCTCACAAATGTTGGTCAGAAAAAAAACCAAACCAAAACACACGAATGCTAAAAACAGTCATGATGTAAAGATGGTTTAAAAACATATATTTTCCTCTGTGTGTATTTAACAGTTTCTATCTTTGCCATATGTTCTTTTCCTCATCAATTTGCCTTTTAGATTGTTCTTTAATTCTTACCTATTTTCTTGAGTCTGCACCAGAAGGGAAGTTGATCTTTCATTTGTTCTGCAAATATTACTTATTGTCCTAGGTTTTATTACCCCATCTGTTATTGTGTGACCAACTGAAGTCTCTCATGGTCTCACTTTTCCAACTGATCACACTATACCACAGGTTATATTTCAAGTTAATTGCTATCTACTGCATGATGTGTAAACTAGAAAGAGAGGAGCAAAACAATGAGGCTAGTTTTCCCCTGCCTGCCATTCCTCTCTTCCTGCATAAGCACATATCTTCAATGCTTACTTGTTATTGGTGACAGTGTTTAAACTAAATCCCTCATCTCCACTCTTTTCTACATGATTCCGGTGCTTCCATCTCAGTGTTTACTATTTTAAAGCACAAAAGTGTATAGAGAATAAGCTCACCAACACTTGAGGGAAATGGGTAGATACTGTCACACTTCATGAGCTAAGTAACCCTTCCCTGAAGCACCCTTGCCAAAATAGAAACTTCTCCCTTCAAGCACAGTTTCTCAGTTGTCCCTCCTTCATCTCCCAACATTTTCTTGCTGCTCCCAACATTTTTGATCATGCATGATTGTGTTAACTCTGCTTGTGTGTGTAGTTTTAAAATTGCTTTTTCTCCCATTTTTGTAGGCATTTCCAGACAGCACCTTTTGCAAAGTCCTCTGACATCATGTGCATGCAGCTCTGTCTATCACAGCAAGGTGCTTGAGAAATACATGGTTTTAAAATCTGAGGCACAGTGCTGTTTCAGCAGAGAGAAGCTAACCCTGGAAGTGTGATCGAGCTGATTCGAAGAAGGTATTTTGCTGCAAGACAAATAGATGGAAATTTCTTCTATCTGTCCAGCACTGTGGGAGAGAAGACCTGGCATTATAAGTATTTATAACTATTGCTTTTCATAATAACAGAAAAAAGTGGGTCATTGCCAGGTCGGAACACAGAGGCAGCTCCTGCTGTTACAAAGCTTGGAAGAGATGGCGTAAGAAGCAACTACCCCGATTTGTCCCTGGAAATAATGACTCAAAGTATTGACGTTCATGCACTCTGTGTGAATCCAGTGTCACATCCACACGTGCTGCTAATTTGGTGTTATGATCCCTCATTTAGAGTACTTAAAGACCAGACTGTCTCTTAGAAATCAGGCCTTGGTGGACTGAGCTGCTGAATGAGTCATTTATAAAAGTTAAACAGGGTTTTAAATGTGGAACTGTGCAATTAAATATACTCTGTCTGCTTCTGGATGTGCACGTGGAGATTAAATTTATCCCAAAAGCTCCTGATGCCACTGCTGGGAAGCAAGGCATCATTTTACAAGAGCTGTCTGTGCTGAGGCTGGTTTTCTATGATGCTGTGTGTCAGGCTTGAGATGTGCATGGCTTTACAGAGGGCAAGGAGGAATTGAGACAGGAAATAGGGATTAATGCAGGCAAATGCAAATATTGGTGGAATTGAAAGCTTCTTTATAGCTATCAAGACAGTTTTTATAAAGATATTTGAATTAAAAAATCTTCATAGATTTTATTATTTCCTCAAAAATATCAAATTATACCTATATCCATTAAAAAATCATAGAATCATTGAATCGTTCTGGTTGGAAGAGACCTTCAAGATCAAGTCCAACTGTTAAACCAGCACTGCCAAGACACTACTAAACCATGTAACTAAGCACTGCATCTACGCAGTTTTTAAATACCTGCAAGGATGGTGACTCCACCACTTCCCTGGAAGCCTGCTCCAGCACTTGACAACACTCTTGGGGAAGAAATTTTTCCTAATATCCAATCTAAACTTCCCCTGGCTCAACTTGAGGCTGTTTCCTCTTGACCTATTGTATGGGAGAACAGAACAACCTCCACCTCACTACAACCTCCTTTCAGGTATTTGTAAAGAGTCAGAAGGTCTCCCCTCAGCCTCATTTTCTCCAGGCTAAACAATGCCAGTTCCTTCACCTGGTACTCAGAAGACTTGTTCTGTAGACCGTTCGCTAGCTTTGTTGCCCTTCTTTGGACACACTCAAACACCTCAGTGTCCTTGTGGTGAGAGGCCCAAAGCTGAACACAGTATTCATGATATGGCTTCACCAGTGCTGAGTACAGAGGTGCATTCACTTCCCTATTCTTGTTGGCCACACTGTTTCTGATACAATCTAGGATGCCATTTCCTTCTTGGACACCTGGGCACACTGCTGGGTCATATTCAGCTGGCTATCAAACAGAACCCCCAGGTCCTTTTCCACGGGGTGTTTTTCCAGCCATTCTTTCCCAAGCCTGTAGTGTTGCATGGAGTTGTTGTGACACAAGGGCAGGGCCTGGCAATTGATCTAGTCGAATCTCATCCTATTGGCCTTGGCCCATTAATCTAGTTTATGCAGATCCCTCTGTAAAGCCTCGCTACCTTCAAGCTGATCATCACACCTGGCTAATTTAATGTCATCTACAAATTTGCTGAGGCTGACCTTGATCCCCTCATCCAGATCATTGATAAATATATATATATAACTACAGTATAAATATAGAAAACAATAATAATTATTATAATAATATATATAATCTCGGTGCTAAGAATGGGCATCAGGACAGCAATGCACAGGTTCCTAAATGAACTCATATCCACAGATGGAAGGCAGTTCCAAACTCCCACTGGAAGGCACTTTATGCAGAGCATTAGGCTCTACCCTATATATCTGTGATATGGGTCCACGGACATGAGCATAGATTGGGTAAAATCTATGCGACAGCCCATAGTGGGTAACTCTTCATCATCAGAGGGGAGATAATCAGACATTCACTTTACAGCCTAAAATAACTGAGAATAATTCCACTTCGGGGTCCCAGCCTGCAGTTTCAGGGAAAGTTAAGCAACCTAAACATTCCGTTGCTTCAGGAGCATGAAGAAGCTGACTTTGTGCCATGAAAGGGCCCCACGGAGGCGGGGGGGAGGGGGAGGAGGCTCCGCGGCTCCAGGCTGAGGGTCCCGGGTCAATGAGAAGCCCTTTGCAAGGCAGGGCTATGGACGAGCGGTCCCCGCAGCCACCCCCCTCCCTCCGCGGATCGCATCCCGAGTTTGTGAGTGGTCTTTCCCGCCCCCTGCTGGTGCGGGCTTCTCGCCGGCACCCCGCTTGCACCCCGAAACCTACCACAGCGACCTTCGTGCTCCAGACTACCTCATGTCAGCAGCATATATGGAAGCGAATATCTCGGCATCACACGCTGCTCTTTAGTGTAGGGGTAGGAGAAGTCTCGCTTTCAAGCAGAGGTTCAAAGCTGACATGCGTACTCAGACTGGAGTGAAAAACTAACAGCGTCCCAGCCGATCAGAATTGCAATAATTGCATTTCCAGCTCGGTATGTGACATTGCACAAACACGCTATTTTCCAACACATCTTCTCTCAACTTACTTGATGTGAATGCACAATTCAGAATAAATACAAGTTTACTGCCCTGGGAGAATTACTAGGTCTTCCCTGTATTTCTGAGTAAATCAAAATTGACATTAAAAGAAAACAAAGCTAAAAAAATGGCAAAAATGCATAAGTATACACTATGCCCTGGGTTTTCTTGGAGGGGTGTTTTAAAATACTAGTGACTGTAGGAAATAATATTCATATACTGCTCAGTATCACAGTATCACATAGTATTAGGGGTTCAAAGGGACCTTGGAGATCATCGAGTTCAATCCTCCTGCCAGGCAGGATCATAATCTAAGTATAATCTAACACAGCTCACAGAGGAACGCATCCAGGCGACTCTTGAAAATCTCCAGAGAAGGAGACTCCACAACCCCCCTGGGAAGCCCATTCCAGTGCTCCAAGTTCCCATTCCTGCATGAAGAGTTTCAGTGTCAGCTAGGCAACTGCTAGCACTTTGCTAGCACTCCTTAACATCATATCTGAAGATGGTCAGCTTGCTGCCTTGGAAAAGGTCTTATGGACAAAATCAAAATTAGTATGGAGGTGAAAAATTACAGAATTCTTTATTTGTTGTTTTCTTTTTTAACATTTTGAAAATGCAAATGAGAGAATAAGGTAAAGAAGGAAAAGTTACAGTAAGTCAGTAGACCTTAATTGTCCAAAGACCTTGGATGCTATATGGTCATGATCTAAGTGAGCCTGAGGCCTCTGGAGAACTATTGGGTAAAATGCGAGCCGCCAGGGATTCTGCCATTTCCTTTAACAAAGGAGGGATTTCACCCAGTGCAACTCCAGCACAGTACAGAGACCTTACACAAGTGCAGAAAACTGTAGTTGCTGAGTAGTGAGCTGATATGTACCTTGATCACTATCTGTATGGTAATCACAGGCACAGCGTGCACAGAAGGAGAAGGGCTTTTTACCATCCTTTTATTTCTAAGATTTTAGGTCATCTCAGGCTGATGGAGAAACACATGAGGTCTCTTGCCAAAATGGGTTAGTAACATCTCTGTGGGCCATGCTGATGTGTTTTTACAAGGCTTTTGAAGCAGGCTCAACAGCACATCAATTGCACAGAGACAGCTTATTTCAGCTGTGCCAGCCCCAGATGAGTTGCTAATGTAAACTGAGTTCAATTAAGGGCTACTAACAAGAGGCGGTCAGAAAAATTGCTTTATTTTAAATTCATATAATAGCAGCTTTTCAGTACACATGGGGAAATTAAAGTTTGCTATGGAAATACTGCTGGAGCTGTTGTTGTGGGTGATACCAAGTACCTCCCATCCCTATCCTGTTTCATAGGTTGAATGACTACCTTGTTTTGGTGAAGCTAATTAGGTACTATGGCTGTGATGCCTGAAGACAGATGATGTAGAATTAGGACAATTGGATATGGAGGAAAGTGAGCATAAGACGCCGCTGAAGGATAACACCCATGAATTATAAAATCATTTGATTTACAACAGGTATTTAGTCTGTGGACATTGCGTTTTTTTACCTAATTATTTTAGCTGAGAGGTAAACAGGCTAGAAAAATACACTCACATTAAATGCAAAAAGGAGAGGAACCCAGCCCTGAAGGCACCACCTGCCCTGCCCCTGGCTGCCTGCTGCAGGACAGAGGGATGCTCTTGGCACTGTGCTACATACCACGTATCCCAGTAACATGCATTCTTGGGAAGCAGCCTGTAGATTCTCACCATTTCAGAACTGTTCCTGTGACAGCCCACCCCTGACTGTCTGGCCTGGAGTTGATCCCTGACCTTCACTGGGTGCTGCCTGGTTTTCTGTGATATCTAGGTGAATGATTGCCAACAGTGGTAAATTATTTACTCCTCGTAAAGCTCAGTCTACTCAAGGACCATATCCCTCTTTAAGCTGCAGAGAAAAAGTACTGCTACAGAGTCACAAAATTATGAAATTATCTAATTATAGATAGCTGAGTGACCCATAATGCCCAGATATATTCAGGCATTTTTTGATTGTTTAGTAAAACAAACTTAGTAAAACAAACCTTGAGCTTATTTTGTCCAGCATTAAGGCATCTATTCTTCACGATCATAGCACTATGTGTTTTTCATGCGTGTATTTTTATAGCCCCACAGAGCTAATACCATCTGGTCTCTGTGGAGATGGAGGCTACACAGCCTGGAGCTGAGAAAAACTACATACACTGCTGGAGTTGACTATTCTGCTGCAGGAGGCACCGGTTTATTAGTTTGCTAGATTTCCTCTCTATTAAATCCAAGTAACATTGGAACTGAGGACTGATAACCTAATTCATTGACTGTGTTGTAGTTTCTAGGTTGCACAGAATTAAATCTTTGATATGTTATCTTTTTACTTCAGTTAGATATCCCAGTTGCTTTAAGCCAGATGTTTAAGACGTAAGATTGTGTTTCTCTCTTTGTGAGGCTACTGGGTCTAACAGGGTAGGCCACAAGAGCTCCTAGTGCCAGAGGTGGGCTTGCAGGCTGCCCTTGGTGCCTCTCATCATGCCCCTCCAGCCATCATAGCATCTGGGCATTGAGGCACTCCAGCTGCAGGCGCAACCTTGGGAAACCAACTAATGCATGTACTAAAAATGGGCAGCCAGCTCTACATGCTGTCTGAACTGGGGGAACTCTCTAACTTTTGACCTTATAATGAAGCAAGCACTTTCCTAAGAAACACATTCCTATTCTATTTCCACAAAATAGATTAAATTTAAACTCCCTTCTCTTTCAACAGCTCTCACTTCTTGTGATAAAGGAAATACTCTCTGCATCTCCATCTGAAGTGACTTGAGTGCTGATAATGAAACTGCTGGAAAATCACCTCTCAGCACTAAACAAATGAAGTTCTGTTATAGTAACAAAAAAAGAGAGATGACCATAGTACCCAGTTCTGACCTTAATTCTCTTTGCAAAAATTGTGTGCCAATGAATTATACTTGCAAGTAGTTCCGGCAAAATGTATTCACTGCTCTTTTTTATTATGAATTTGGGATGAAATTTGAACAGTGAGAATGACCATCAGGAATAAAGGAGGCAGATTATTTTGTTTTAGTGTTGTACTGATGATTCAGTTAGCTTCAGAAGGATAAAACTGTAAGCAAGGCTGCAAGAAAAATACAAATGTAGATATGATTTGAATTGATATTTTAAGGAAACAGTGGCAGGAGTTGAAGAGGAGTTATAAGTAAAAAGTATTTGCACGTAAAATTATATTATATATGTATGTGTATGTGTGGTGAAACAGTAAATTGATATTTTGTCACAATACAACTTACTGTTCGAGAACTGCAGCACATTTTTTTTTCCAGATAGGTGATTTGAAGCTAGATAGACCTTAAACCCAGCCCTTAGTTAGATTGCTAGTCAATATGTGCTTGCCAGTAAAAGCCCTTGAGACAGTAAAATGGCAAGCAGTCATTCTATAGTATTCAAACATGGAAATCCTCAAAAGCATCAACTTTAAAATACGCACTTTTTTTTTTTCAATTAGAGGGTGGAGGATGTTGAGAGTGCTGGCAAAACTCTCAGTGGTTTGAGGTAACCTGTCTGAGATTTTTGCAACTTGCCTATGGTGATATCATCTTATTGTTCTGATTTTAGCATTAAAATCCATTCCTAAACATTTGTCGGTAATTGGTACTCAAGTGACATTGACCATCCCTTCTCATAGGACACCTCCCCTGAGTATCTTCTTGAGGAATTGACATAAGGCAAAGTTTGATTGTTTAATACAACTGTGACAAAATCCCATTTGAAATACTCCAATGAGAATTCATATGCTCCCATCCTCCATGAAACCCATGTACACCCCTCCAACCTGCTATTCTTTTTCAACCCTTCAGACCTCAAAGGTTTGTCCTCCTACTGACCTTTTTGCTAAGGCCTTGAAGCTGATCCAGGACTTGACCAAATGCACATGAGTTACGTGCCCAAAATGTGTGCACCTCTAATTCTTTAATAGGTGTGTGTCTGCTTATACAATGAGAGTTTGTGCTGGTGCTGGACAATGGGATGATGTGATGGGATGTGTGTAGAACATATTGTGGAGAAGTCTTTCTCCCATGACCAAAATTTTGAGTATTCATTCATGCCCACATCATGTTAATTTTGGTCATCTCAAGGGACAGAGAAACATTCCAGACAAGGGACAGAGGAAGATAGGGGTGTGTGGGTCCTGAGTGCCACTCCCGGACTGTGCCCTATACAGCCTGCTTGGAAGCCAGAGCACAATTGCAATCAAGCACTCATTAGCTGACTATTAGGAAACATAATTTATTTAATGCTGAGCTTGATGCCAGACAAGTGATGGCTACCTTGTCACATTTCCAACCTCACATAATCACTTTCCTTTCTTCTTCCCATTTCCATGAAAAGTGTCCAAACACTGGCCAGTAAATTGCTAATTTCAATTGCAAGGCAACTTTTTGCAAGCTTTTGGTACCAGAAGTAGCTAATATAATGGTATTATCAATGTTCGGTAATGCTGGTCTGTCTGTCTAGTGAACAGAGTGGAGAACAACCCGCGGGAGGAGGGTAGGGCTTGTGAAACCTGTCGAGAACCGGAAGGTTTTGCTATCTAAGTTTTGCGATGACAGGACCATGACATGGAAGCGGGTTCGGACGCGGGGAAGTGGCAGCCAGCGAGGAGTTAAGTGGAAGGCTGAATCTGGGGAGTGAAAGGCTTTGGGGTCCGCGGAAGTGTCAGGGAGCCGGGTCAGGGCGAGGAGTGGAACCCAGCCCTGCGCTCCCTGCGCTCCTTCCTCTCCTCCTCGCCGGCCCCACCGGTCGGGGCTGCCGCCGCTGCCGGGCTTAGTCAGAGGAATGTGGGTGGGACTCCCTCCTCCCCCGGCGCCTTAAAAACCCTCTCGGACCGACACGCACGCAGTCTCACGTCCCGGCGGATCGTCCCCGCTACACCTCACTCCAGCCACCCGTGACGCCTGGGCTCCCTGGGTGCCCCGCCGGACGGGCAGGATGGTGGTGTGCGGCCTCGCTTGCTGGAGGTGCCGGTGGCTCCTGCCCCTGCTTCTGGGGCTGGCCATCATTATGGGCATCATCGCCCTGGCGGGCAGGGGGTGGCTGGAATCCGAATCGGCACCCTACGTGCAGCAAGCGTCGCTGTGGGAGAGCTGCACGCGGGGAGAGGAGGATCTCAACTGGAGCTGCGAATCCCTTATGGACTACGGTGAGTGAGGAGCCCTCCGAGGGACCCGAGGGCAGTGGCTGGAAAGCAGCGGGTGCGGTGGGTGCTAATGCCATGAACGCTCTCCTCACCTCTGCTGTGGAACGGTCTCACTTGCAGAATCGGTACTAATGCTGTTTCAGGGCTTAAACCAGCGAATAAATACAGATTTAGACTGCTTCAGAGCTATCTTTTCTATCAGAACAACACTGAAGAGATAGGATATTAGTGTTTTGGTTTGGTTTTGGTTTTGTAAGTTACTTTATAACCAAAGTAAGAGCGCCAACTGACCACACACCCTTTCTTCAGTTTGCTTTCTCTCAACTCTCTGAAGATTGCATTTACAGTGGCCTCGCCTGGCACCAGTCAGCTTGCCCTCCTTGTGCCAGTGATCTCACTGGTTGCATGGTGAGCATGGAAGCTTTCATGCAGGGTGTCCTATGCAGGACCATACCTGGACAATAGTAAAAAGGTCTCTCTGAAGGGAGAGAGCACCTTAATTTAACCCTGCCTGCCTGGCCAAGGGAATGAGGCTATTAAGATTCCTTCTGACCTGCAGTTTAAAATGGCCCGATGTGGGTTAGCAGGCAGGAAAAAAAAAAAAAAAGCTGTTTCCTCTTTATACCTCTCTATTGCACTGGGGCCTGAATTGGGATGTAAATGTACCTTTGTTTTAATTTGCTGAGCTGCTTTAGTATCTGGCCTTGCCAGTCTAACATTCCTACTGCATACTCCCGGTTTTGGGGGACTTTTTTTTTGGTTAGAACAAGTGAGTCTGATTATCTGTTTTTCCTTCAAACTATTTCTGGATAAATAAGCAGATCCGCCTTAAGATCCTGGATGAGGGTACTTTGGAGGCTGGGAAGCTGGAAGGGTGTGTTTCAGTTGGGAGAGCCAGGACTGCGCAGATCCCTTGCTGCCCGAGCACAACGGGCTGACTTCCAGAAGGTTTTCATTGCAACACTCCTCCATAAGCTGAATCTTGAAGATACTGTAAGAACAGTGTCTGTTTCTCAGCCAGGTGATAACTGCAGGTTTTACTGTAGGTGAAAGAAAAGTTAATAGTTTCACAAAAATATCCATCTCTTCCACTAGACAGAGGGGAAAAAAAAAAGTGCAGAGTTGCTTAAATTTGCATTGAACAGGGAAGGACTCACTAATCTACCAGAGCTGCTGAGATTTGCTCTCTCCTTTAGTGACACTGCTTCTCATGTCCCTGAGTACTGATGGGTGTGGTTTTTTGCATCAGCCCTGCGTGTTAATGGGGCAAAAGCAAGTTTCTGCTGGTTTTTTTTAAAGTTAAAAAGTTCTCAGAGAAGACTGGTATCCTTGACTTTGGTTATTTATGCCTTGGCTTATTTAAATCAAAACTTATTTAAATCCTTGGCTTCTTTATATCAGCTTGACTTTGCCTTTTCTCTAATTTTCATTACATCAATGTCACTATCTACTCAAATACTGTTTACATCTAGACACAGGATGTAATGTATGAGTTCAGGCTTGATTTATTTTGCTTCCTTTTTTTTTTCTATGTTAATGCAATTAGGCTTGAAATAGTTGAGGACATTTACAAAGGGAAAAAATGCCTAGCAGGCATTTACAGCACTGCTTCAGGAAAACAAAAGTTAATTGATATACATAACTTGTGTTTTGCATGTAATAAATACTATGCACTAATCATCCTACACCTCTCCTAATGAAATGAAAACTTCAGAGTGGATCCCCTTTAATAGAAAGCTCCATTAAACAGTTTATAAATTGTGTTGCAGCAGAAGAGGAAAAGCAGCCAATTCACTTTAAATGGAGAAAGAGGGGCAAGAACACACAAAGACTTGCAAATAGGAGTCTCCTAAACTGTTGAATCTTAATGCACATTTGCAAATGCCATATGAGAAGGAAGAAGTGGAAAGGGAAAAAGAGCAGGTTGTCGCTTGGCAGGGAGGTGGGGAAGGGATTCTGTGAAGAGCTCTACACTGGTTTATGTCCAGGTAGTACCCGGCTGCCAATATCTGCCTATTATCAAAATGTTGCAACACAGAGCTGCTGTACTGCATTATAGTAGCACTGAGGGTGCCTTAGTATGGACTGTTGCAGGGTTAAACTGTTGAGTGTGTGTTTAAAATACATCAGTGAGCTATCAGCTATGAAAGGATTGTTTACAGTGTGGTTATGTGTAGAGGGCGGTTGTCTTTGTAGTGCTGAGGCTGTAAGTTTAGGAGCAGTATTTGTGGGAGCTATGTCCTCCTAGTTCTTAATGGCTGCTCTGGGCTACTTCGCTTTGAATTATCACAATAAAACATGGGTGTGTATGTGTGCAGTAAAGGTGATCCCATGGACGTTTAACTCCTTCCTATATTCCTAACAGCCAATTGGTATTTCTTAAGTACTCAACTGCTGACTTGGGAACAAAAAAAGAGGAAGCCTTAACCTGGATCCTTAGTAAGTGCTTAAAAAAAAAAAAAAAAAAAAAAAAAAAAAAAAAAAAAAAAAAAAAAAAAAAAAAAAAAAAAAAAAGGGAAACCGGGAGGGGCCCCCCCCTTTTAAAAAATTTTTTCCTGTCCCCAGGCCCCCATACCAAA
>JAOEGS010008296.1:12759-22945 GCA_025447755.1 Corythornis vintsioides
GGATCCTTAGTAAGTGCTTAAAAAAAAAAAAAAAAAAAAAAAAAAGAAAATGAAGTGGAACCTGGAAGTAGGTGCCTAGCCTTCGTAAATCATGTTTCACTGTGCCAGTGCCACTGTACCAATATCCTTAGAGTCATGGACTTTGGTACCACAGATTACTGGTGAAACTGAGTGCATATGTTGACTTAATTTAGAGGCCAGATGAAAACTGAGAAAAAGGGAGCCTCATCTATGCATAACATGGTAAAAACTTCTAGTCTAAGATTCCAGTTATTCACAAGCTAAAAAAACAGCTTCTGCTTTTGGAAATAAGTGATCAAAGATGAGAGACTTGTTACTTCAAATCCTGCAGTAATTCATCTTCATGCTAGACTCTTTTCCAGTCCTATTCATTTCTAAAGGGAAAACTAGGTTTAAATATCCTACCCTGTAGAGCTTCCACCTCCTCCCTGGTGAGTCTGAGTCACAGCTGAATAAAATCAGGAAATACACCTAACTCTAAGGCTCTTTGGCTTTTTCTTTAAATTTTATTGCATCATATTACTGGTGCTCATAATTTACTTTAAGTAATCCTGTCCCCTCCTAGTTGTTTGCAGTTTAGTTCCTTTTCACAGTCATTAATCAAGCTATGTATTAAAACTTTTAATCCTTCCTAATAATTATACACTTTCAGCCCCCAGACAGTTGTTGTTTTTTATTTTGATATGTGTGGTTTTGTTTCTTTTTGTTGTTGTGGTGGTGATTTTGTTTGGCTGGGGTTTTCTGTTTGTTTGTTTTGTTGTTCTTTTTAAATGTTCTTTCAACACCACCTAATTGATAAATATTTATCTGCTGATTAGATGCAAAGAACTTGACCCTTCAAGACAAAGGTGACCTCGGAAATGCTAATATTTCCAACTGTTCTGCTTTTCTCCTTTCCTTCTGCTGTCCTTATTTATGCAGCTCCAAATTATTGTGGCATTATTGTTTTATTTCATTAACAGACATCTTTGCCAAATGAAGGGACCTTAAAATTTTCTATTTTTAAGAAAAACTCAAAATCTGGCTAAAAGTCTCCTGATTACCAAGGTCCTTCTGAGCACATACCAGCTAGAAACTAGGGCTCATCTGTTCTCTGAGTGTGAGCAGGTCTCTACAGCTCTTAAGGCAGCAAACAGTAAGAGTGTAAACCAGCAGCTCTCCCCATCCCGCAGCCAGGAGCTGTAGTCATAGGATCTTGCAGATGGAGACAGGAGAGCTGGGTGCCTGTGGGGCCTCAGTCAGCTATCAGGAGCTCTGTGAGGAAAAGGAGTTGGGAAAGCCTGACTTGACAGGTATGGGAATGAGGAGGATTCTCTATGGAGAAACTGCAGTTTCAGTCAGAGCCACTACAGCAACCCATCTGCTGAAAGCTCTCCCCATTGGTGGGGGCAGCAACAGTTTGGGAAAGGAATAGGCCAGGACTGTAATTTATCTTTGGCAATGGTGTAGACTCCCACTCCAATTTCTTCATTTGCTCATTTCCAGTTTTGGGGTTTTTTTTTTGAGATTTCCCTTATTGCGTATATGTACAAATCCAGAGCTTTTATCTTTTTCTTCTCTTTATCTCCCACTGGTGCTCAAGTGGCAGGCTGGCCATTTGATGACTGTTGTCTAGCCCAGCTCAGAGAAGACTTATTCAGTGCTGTGGCCAGCACCTATGACTAGGTCTTGTCAGTATCAACCAGCTGATAACTACTACTGGAGAAGGTAGTCCAGCAGGGGAAGGAGAGGAAGAATCTGGGTCACCAGCATGAAGTTCTGTCACACATGAACACAAAACCCCCTGAAATTCACAACAGGCTTATTCATTAGTTCATAACAAGACCTATTACTGCCTTGTTTCTGAAAAGCAGAAACAGAGTGGGGCTTGATATTAACCTTCCTGACAGGATGACTCCTTCACCTATATGTGTTGTCATTTGTATATCACCAGATACAGGAAATTTGTCGCTGAGTAGAGCCAGGGCTGACCTGTAGCCAAAAGCTTGTAACACTTGTGAAGTATGCACAAGAGGGTATGGAAATCTTAGGTAGCACAGGGTGCTTTCTGGCTCATATCTCTTTCAGTCATGTTTGTGTTGCACCAAGAATCACAATGTTTAACCTGCAGGTGTATTTGAGTTTGCAACCTAAATTTTATTGGGTAAATGATAGACTTGGCTTTCTGCACAGTGCCAGCATATGTCATGCATTTGAAAGGGAATGTGCTTTGATAACTAAATGTCCTTCTTGTTATGCTTTTTTCATCTTAATAGTTAAAATATTGATAAATAACATTCCTTAGTTATTTAGGCTGAATAATTTATACATAACCAGACAAGGAAAAATGGTTAGATGTAGAATCACAGAATGGTTGGGGTTGGAAGGGACCTTTAGAGGCCATCTAGCCCAACCCCCATGCAGTGAGCAGGGACATCTTTAACCCCCATGCAGTGAGCAGGGACATCTTTAACTAGAACAGGTTGCACAGACCCCTGTCCAGCATGACCTTGAATGTTTCCAAGGATGAGGCATCTACTCTTTCTCAGGGCATCTTGTTCCAGTGTTTCACCACCCTCATAGTAAAAAAAAAAAAAAAGTGCTTATATATTGTCTGTACTGAGCTTCTTTTAAAAACATTACCCCTTGTCATCCTATTGCTAAAAAGACCCCATTTTTCTTACAGGACCTTTTTAAGTACTGAAAGGCTTACTATAAGGTTCTTTTCAGCCTTCTCTTCTCCAGGCTGAACAATCCCAATGCTTTCAGCCTTTCTTCATAAGAGAGCTGTTCCAACCCTTTATATTAGTTATCCTTAAATAATGTTGTGGAGACAATATCCAGTACCTGCATTAAGTATGTCAGAGAATATTTTGCATGAAATGATTTTATCAGACTAATGACATAGCTTTAATCTCCAGATGCTCATCTGATGTCCTCCCTCCTGCCTTACAGTGCAGCCCTCACTTAGGGAAGTGTTATGAAACATACACAACTGGATGAAGGAGAACTAATTTGAAAAGTTTTTGCTGTCTTAAGTAGCTCCAGGAAGGGAGAGGAGATATAAAGCCCTTTTCCTTACTGTTTCTATGATAGCATGACTGTCTTTAGGTGGCAGTAGTGATGGTTAGGAGTTTTGTGCCGAGATCTACCTCGCAGATGGGTTCTGTATTTCACTTTTGCTATTGGAATAAGGGGGAAAGAAACCAGTTCAGTCTAATTTGATTGAGCTGTAAAACAATGCTTTGCTTTCAGAGAGTAAATTTATGTATGTAGTAGAAGTGTCTGAGATAGTTTTACTGCTTTCTCTGTCTCAAATTACTAGTTTAACCTCTTTATGAAGCTAGTAGAATGAGTTTAGGTGGAGGATTTTAACTCTTTAGGAAAACGTTCTCTGTTTCAGTCTTTCTCCTCTTAGTTTTTTGCAGAAGGAACGGAGGCTGTGTTGAAAACCTGGTGTCTCCAGAGTTGCTTCAGCTGTGTTTGAACAGAAATCTCTGAAAGATATACATACATATATATATATATATATATATTTAACATGTTCTGACCTAGATCTTCCTGCTCTCTTTATTCCTACATTAGAGAGAGTTCAGATCTGGCCCTATTTCTGAATGTGTGAAAGTAGAAACCCATGTTATGAAGATGTGTGAAGAGAGCTGTGATGACAGCTGACTGGAAAACAAAGCATTAGCCATTATGGTTTAGCCCATGTGGGCAGGTGTCCTGCCTCCAGGGCAGGAACACATTTTGTTGTTGTTTGCATGGGGCTCACCTGAATTCCTGCTTGGTGTCTAAATACGATAGGGTCTGGCCATAAGGAGGACCTTTTTGCAAGACCATGTTAGTGCAGAAGGAGATTTGCTGGCTGTTTTCTTAGCCTTACTGCCCAAGCCCTGACCTGTGGTGAGTGCATACCAGGCACTGGTGCTGCTCTGCTGTGATAAGGCCACTCACTTTGTGCCTGAGCCTCTCCAACCTGCAGCTGCTTGATGCTAAGAATCTACAACACCCCATCCCATTAAATGTCATTTATGATTATGATATTATGATAATAATGATTCAAAGAGGACTCTTCCACTATAGATTCTGTTTCTCCTATTTCCTTTTGGTCACACTAATTTTGCTCCACATGCATTATTTTTTTAATCAACAAATAGGCAAGAAGCTGTGTGCTGACAGCTCTATTACTTCCCAGAAGTTGTCTCCTGTGGTGGTATGCTCTTGTCTGCTCTCTTACTTCTCCATGAATGGAAGTGCATTTGTAAACTTTCATGTTTAACAGGAACAGTAATGATAAAGTACATTCTCAGTGGTTGTGTACTCTATCTGCTTATATGTCTATGGATCACTTGCATATTTGTATGTGGAGTTTGGAGGTGTTATCACCATCACCCCATTTTAGTATATTCCCCTATTCAGCTGGACAAGTTAGTAGTGGGCAAGGAGTTCTGTGCTGCCTCACCAGCAATGCTGTTTCTCTGCTCTGCAGCTGTATGCTTCAGAGGCATCCAGTCTTCCTTTGCCATAGGGCATGCTTATTACACTAAAGGATTTCAGCAAAAAGTGATTAAAAGCAACCAAAGATCTCCTATTACCTACAGTTCAGTGCCCTGTTGTGTGTAACATCTTTCTTGTTTTCATCTTCAAGGATGGGGGAGAGCAGCAGCTGCAACCTACCTTGTTGGCTTTGTGATCCTGGTCATCTGTTTCGCCCTGGCAGTCATTGCCTTCTCAGTTGAGATCCTCCGCTTCAACTTCGTGAGAGGAATTGGAGGCCTGCTCTTTGTTGTTGGTAAGGCATAAAGACAAGGTTATTAGGTGTAAGATAGGCATCAGCATTAAAAAACATGTTAGATGAAGCCTCCCCTGTGAAATAAACTGTCTTTGTCTGGTTTATGACTCACTCCCATGGGGAACAAGGGAATATTGATTTATGCTCTGAGAAGGTAATGCTTAAGGAAGCCCCAGTAGCCTTTGTCAGTTAGCAGTTTTCTAAAAACAATGTATGGGGACAGCCAACACCTTTGACCCTGCATGTCACATGCTAAGACTTAAGAGCTGAAAGATCTCCCACCTTCCTGAGGGGAGAAGTGATGGGGCTGTGGTACAAGTGAGAGGTAACTGGCTGTGCCAGGATCACAGTGCCTGGCTGTAGGACCATGCTGGTCATGACATGCAGGTATGTGCTTTAGCAGCCTGGCAGATTTGGCTGTAGCTGCTTCAGATAGGCGTGGGAATCTGCCTTGGCCAGAAGTCACATAGCTCTGTAAGAATGCAGATTTGTTTGTAGAACTGAAGCCAGTCTTCATGTATCTTAAAAAGGTGCACAGTTCTCTCCAGGTACTTTTTTTTTTGTTTGTTTTTAATTATTGGGAAATGTATTTATTACATTCAATGCCACTTATTCCTGCTTTCTTTTTCTTTCTAGCTGCATTCCAGATCATAGGCTTGGTCATCTACCCAGTGAAATTCACAGAAGATATTCCACTGACAGGAGATAATATGTTCAGCTGGGCCTACGGCTTTGGTTGGGCTAGCACTGTTGTTGTAATAGGTTGTGCGTTCTTCTTCTGCTGCCTCCCCAACTGGGAGGATGAAGTCCTGGGAAACATCAAGCCTACCTATTATTACTCCTCCCCAGAGAGAGCACCATACTTAAATTGAAATATTAAATCCAAGTAAAATCAACTGACAGAACAACAGAGGAGCACCTCTGATGTCAATTTGGTGAGATTATAAGAGACTGAAAAAAGTTACCTTATTTCTCCAGAGTATTTCTTACTAGCCCTGGCAATAAATTAGTAAAAACATTGACATCTTTAAGCAAATATAATACCTTAGGTAAAAACTATGTTCCCATGTCAATTGTTTTTGGGTGGTTTACTTGCTCCGTCCCCTCACAACCAATTGAGTCATCCTTATTTTATTCAAACATTTGCTTATGAATAAAGATGTAGTGTTTCAATTGTAGAAAGGAAGAGGTGAGATTCTGAACAACCCATTAGAAGGACCTATAGGTTATTTTGTTTTCACCTCTGATAAAATTGCCTTAAATTGAATGGAAAAAAAAAAAAACAAACCAAACAAACCAAACAAAACAAACAGCCTTCAAAGAATGCTCTTTCTTCCATCAAAGTCAGGCCGAAGGAAGGATTTTTCCTGAGACTACTGCAGCCACCTGGTGCCTAAGAATCTTTTTTCATTCTTGCTACTAGACTATTGTGGACTATTAGCTAATTGAATTAAGGGGAAAATCAAGTTTTAATTAATTTTCCACCAATTGGTGCTGTTGGAAATAGATGTCCTCTAAAGCATGGAGCTGGTATGTACAACAGTGGCTAATGTAACACTTACTGGTGTTTTTTGTGATCACTGCAGGACTTGCAATAGAGCCACATATAACTTAAAATACAGTGTCATGGATTGAAACAAACTTTCAAATGTCAAACTACATACATTTTTACATGGTATTTAAGGGATGCTGATTTAGAAAATCCTCTTGAGTAGAAACATACACTGTTCTTTGTCCAAGTTCAAAAAACTACAGTGTGTTAATTATCATCTGTGCTTCAGAGGGAAATCTTTGCATAAGGTTTTGAAAACCTCCAAAAGTTTCTAAAGCACACTGTAGATACTCCAAAGTTAGGTAAACTTGAGGATGCTTTGTGAGTCACTAGGGATAACAGGCAAAAATAGAAAAGCAGTTCTGTGAGCCATTTATCTATGCAAACTTCATACAGACACCTGTCTCGGGGAATAATCAGGGTGGCTTCTAGCTTGTGTTTCTGGAGCCAGTGGTTCCAAATGAGTATTCCAGCTAGGCAGAGCCATGTCTGTGTTGGTCATGGACCTGCAGCAATTTCCAGAAGATTTAATTACAGTCTGTAATCTTTCTCAGAGCTTTCTTCAGCTGGGAAGAGGCTCATTTGTTAGAGCTGCTCTTCTAGCTATGGGGAAGTATCTCGAGCAGAGACAGATTTCTGAGGGGGGTACAGGTAGGGTGGGAAGCAAATGCTGCATGGTACTCTGTAATGAGCATCTGGGGACTTAACTATGATCACAAACCCAGTACTTAGGAGAGGGTAATTGTGTAGGTATATATATTCATGTACTTGTATGAAATAGAAGTTACAAAGCATTGACCAGCATACTGTAAAGCTGAAGTCATTTAGAACTAGGCTTTTTCAGTGCCCAGTATTTCTTGTATTATATACTGTATAGCTTCCTGTTTTGTAACATCTTTTAAAACTTGGTAATTCTATATATAGCATGTGATCCTGTTTTAGAAAGGCCACATGATTTTTGTAGGTCTCTTTCAGGCCTGTATTTTATAACTTCACAGAGTATAAACATCTGTAAACTTCAGAACTGTTACAAGCTCAGTCATGGCATATACAATCAACTGTATTTATGATTCTTGATAGAGAATCCTGTGACATAAGTGGGGTTGAGTTTGTTGGGTGGTTTTTTGGTGCTTTTTTTCTTTCTGTACAGTTCTGGCTGGTAGGGAACACTGTGTAGACTTACTTGTATCATGGGTGATGATAATACCTACTTTCTAGTGAATTCAGAACACAGCAGAGAATTCCAAGTCTGGAAAACCCTTGCACAGCTAAAGCTGAGAAGGGGAAAAGATGTAAGAAAGTGGACACGCTTCCTAATGAGAGGGAGGATGGTATGGTAATAGTGTTTATCATGACTTAAGTCTTTTTGTATGTGTGGTGTTTTTTTCCTTTTTTATAAGCATTGTCAAAACATCAAAAAAGTACAAATGTAAAATAAACTTGGCTCTGAATATACTGGGAGAGGTAGAAGCATATCAATTATGTTACACAATTCAGATGTTTGGGAGAAAGCTATTGCAAGCAATCATCAATTGTTCTCAAGTGATACTATTGCATGTGGAACTCCTTTCAGATGTGGTGACTTAATTAAAATTGTTTTAACTGGTGGTTGTAGAAACGTGGTGGTGTTTGTGGTTCAAATGGATTCATTTCATAAAATCAAGCAAATAGCCATTCTTTCCTTCTCTTGATATGAATATCATTATCCATGAAGAGTCAGGCTAATAAGATGAAGACCTCAAGTCCAGGAGGCATCAACTTCATTTTCCAGTCAAATAAGCAAGAGCATATACTACAGAACAGGTCTGTGTGCTTTCATCAGAAGTGCCAGGCACAGAAGGCTCTTTGCTAAGCCAAAACTTCATAAATGCATCACAGCTTGAGGGGGAACTCTAAACATTTAAAGTATGTAACAGTCTACAAGAGGTCTCAGATGTGGGAAGCCTGTTTGTTTGGTGTGTTTGGTTTTTGTGTTTTTGTGTTGGTGGTTGTGTTTTCTTTAATCAAAACTGGGCCAAGTACCTTTTTTTGTTGTTCAAGAACTTCATATAGTGACAAAAAGATGGAGTACTTGCCTGCTGTGTTCAGTGGAAGACTCCACTTCTCTCACAAATACAAATGTTCTTATTTCTCACCTCAGATTATACATGGCCTGCCTGTCACCCTGTACTAGTGGCATTCTGTATCTCAAACACCTCCTCCCTCTGTTTTCACAAAGGGCAAATCTGTTGGCCACTGCTGCTTTACACCAGCTTGTGGCTTCTGATTTCTGGAAAGACAGGTTCACCATTCTAATCTTTTCAGCTGTTTCTTCCATAAATGTCTTAATATTAAAACATAATTACTACCCTGGAATCTGGTGGCTTGCATGGGTTTCTTTTTTTCTTTTTTTTTTCTTTTCTTTTTTTTTTTTTCTTCTTCCCCATTTAATTACTCAATTTTAAATACATAATTAGGGAAAATATTTTCGTTTTTTTTTAGGTTTTCCTAAATATTCCAAAGTAATTGGGGGATTTATATAATTATCGGTTTGTGGGGTTTTTTTGACACAAAGAACATTTGTACTCTTATTTACCTACCAGTCTGTATTCAGCTGCAGACTAAATTTGTGCTCACTAAAATCCACTGAACAATTCCAGTAAGCTTCAGGCTGCAGGGTAGCTCCTTCAACCCCAACCCTGAAGGAGTGGTTCTGTAAAATTAGAGCATGTTTGGCTCTTGTCTCAAGGGAGAGTTGCGAGCATCAAAAATGCATGACTAGGTGCTAGAGAAGGCTAATTGACCTGAATAGGATGTTCAATGCTTAAATGTAATGGATAGGAGAAACAGCTGACACTCCTCACTGGGATTTTCTATTTTTAGTTGATTTTCAGACAATTCCTTGACAAGGTAGAATTCTTAAGAAGTATTCTCCTGACATTTACACCCTGCATCTAAAGACTTTTGGATTTAGAATTCATTTGCAAATCAAGATAGTGTAGTAACAGATCTTGCAAGATAATTTTAATTTTAGGAGAGGAGGGTTGTTGTGGTGATAAGTATTATAGAAACAAAACCACCCATGTGCTGACAGGAAATATTACACATGTGGATGCACATGCAAAAAGAGTACAGCTGAGGTCATTGAGCACTTGTGAATTAACAATGAGCACAACACATGTATCAATGGAAACCAAAATGAGATGATCGTTTGGATCAAAACCAAAAGGACATGATCAAGAGCTGAGAGAGCTAAGGTACTTCGCCTGAAAAACAGAACAGTAGAAGTTACTGACAATGCAGAACAACGCCCTGAAGAAATAAAGTATTCACTGCCAGTAGGTGAAACTACACAGATTTTAAAATTAACATGGGAGATGATACAACCAAAATAAATTATAATCAAATCTGGAGGATATGTTTTTCAAAAATAGGGATGCTGATTTTCTGAATGCAAATCCTCTAATAAGTGTCTGAACAGCAGTAGTGAAATCCATGTGCAAAGAGGTCACAGCAGCACCTGGGATATGTCAGCGTCAGTGCATGGGTGCAGCAGTCTGTAAGTATTGACCAAGAATGTAGCAATTTTGCTGTGTATGTGCAGCATGTTTGTATGAGAGGTCCAATTCATCCTTGACACAGTTCAGTGCTAGTACAGTAAGCAGACTTTTGTCTGGGATTTCCTGGTGTCCAAAGGTATGGGACAAGTTGCTCCAGATTTAGAGCTTGGCATCCAGAAATTCCAGGCAAAAAAAGCCAATGTCTTAAAATTTTGCTTCTATAAAATGTTATCTACATTCCTTAGGCATTGTCAGAATAATATAAAGGGGGTTTTATTAAAATTTTAAAATAGTCCATTC